>KN882417.1:120587-137472 GCA_000934455.1 Apostichopus parvimensis | reverse complement strand
ATTGGGATCCCAACGGAAAATATCTTGGAGAAAAACAAGTTGAAAGTTGCAAATTTTTCGACTTTCATGCCACCATTTGAAGTCAGATTTAAATAGATAAGCTAGTTATGTATGTCGTTATGGCATAGTGGAGTCAGTGAGGTTGAGAAAAATCATAGAAAAGGACGCAAAATGCTGCTTTAAGATTGACGGCTGGAAAATTTCGTTTCACAAATTTCAATGGCCTTAAGCAATCGCACTACCGGCAGTGTCATATCCCCTGCATATATCTGAGGTCACACTGTTACCAGAAGTACCACCCTTAAAAGGTCATCAGTTTGAACCCCCACGTATAGTGTGCTAAAACTTGCTAGAAATTCTTAAACGTTATTTCCTAAAGGCGGTAATCCTCCAAAGTTATTTCTTAACAGACTGACAGTATGAGTACAACAGCATAAGAAAGAGAACAATAGACTTCACCTTACTATAATTAGGAGTATATAGTATACGGGCATTAATCACATTTAAGGATATGTAATTCTGAGTGTGAGTACAGGTGACTATACTAGTATATGAGTATGAGTACAGGTGACTATGCTAGAATACTAGTATGAGTACAGGTGACTATGCTAGAATACTAGTATGAGTACAGGTGACTATGCTATAATACGAGTATGAGTACAGGTAACTATCCTAGAAAACAGTATGAGTACAGGTGACTATGCTGGAATACGAAGATGAGTACAGGTGACTATGCTGGAATACGAAGATGAGTACATGTGACTATGCTGGAATACGAGTATCAGTACAGGTGACTATGCTAGAATACGAGTATGAGTACAGGTAACTATCCTAGAAAACAGTACGAGTACAGGTGACTATCCTAGAAAACAGTACGAGTACAGGTGACTATGCTGGAATACGAAGATGAGTACAGGTGACTATGCTGGAATACGAGTATCAGTACAAGTGACTATACTGGAATACTAGTATGAGTACAGGTGACTATAGTAGAATACTAGTATGAGTACAGGTGACTATACTGGAATACTAGTATGAGTACAGGTGACTATAGTAGAATACTAGTATGAGTACAGGTGACTATACTAGAATACTAGTATGAGTACAGGTGACTATAGTAGAATACTAGTATGAGTACAGGTGACTATACTAGAATACTAGTATGAGTACAGGTGACTATACTAGAATACTAGTATGAGTACAGGTGACTATACTGGAATACTAGTATGAGTACAGGTGACTATGCTAGAATACGAGTATGCATGAGTAAAGGTTACTCTGCTGGAATACGGGTACGGATACAAACTCACAACCAGTCTGTTCCTGAACCTTATACATGCATGGTTATAGCTTATGCAATACCATGTATCAGACAGAGGAAATCCTTCGTAGATGGCTTTAAAATGCTTATTGAGATTCGAGAATGAGTGACCATTATTGATTTTCTAGCATATTTTGCTCCACACTGACGATTTTTTTAGCAAAGGCTGTGATAGCATAGCTGGATGTCATGGAAACGGAACAACCAAGTGTGATTCCATTGAATTTCACACTGGCTCGGTTTCAATTGGTTTGCTGGTAAGATATTCCGTCTTGTAACTATCACGTGTATAATTGTGTATATGTGGAGTTGAATCAAGACCGATCAGTTATATTTCATACCTAGAGAAAATTATGTCAGATGTGAAAAATAATTAATGTCAAATAAACTTATCCAAGTAAAGTTTTGATAAACGGTAATTGGGTTCGCTTTGAAACGGAAACAAACATAAGCACGGTCTGGGGTGGAAAGGTAATTATTTATATTAGCACTTCCGAGGAAATTTGACGTAACAAGACAACACATTTGATGGACGATTCTCACATTTTCTTGAGAATAATTAACACCTTTTACATCTATTGTTCCCCAGCAGCTTCCCCATGTTCCTCAGGGTCAAAATGTACTGGTTTGATTGCAAATTGGTTTACAAGCTAATTTGCATATGAGTTTTACCCGTCGCCCTCAATTCTATTAAGCCTTTGAGCAATTCAGTGTTCATTTATATGGGATGAAGTTCGTTTTCAATTTAGTTATATAAGGAATGGTACCGTTTGGTTGGCCTCAAGTTAAAGTGCCATACCCAAACTGTGAAACACTTGAAAATAAATTCACTTAAAACGCGATCGTATTCATTGCTGTGGGGTTAACTTGGACGGTAAAATAATGTGCTATTTAGTTTCAAGGTTTATTTCCGTCTCACATGGACAGAAACGACAAGGAGGCTAGTTTACGCTATAGTGGAATGTCGTTTGCGTGTATAGTGGACATTCTGTAAGGAATCCGTAGTCATTATTCTACTGCTGTGTTGAGGTGAATCGCCAAACACGAGCCAAATGAAAATTACTGTCACTATTGATATTCCGAAACTCACATGGCTTTACCACTATCCGCAGTGGACCTTAGGTTTAGGTTGCTAAAGACTGCTAAATTTGTCAAAGAGCTCTTTCATGCATGCAGTGAACATTCTGATTATATCAAAATAATACTGACACTTCGGAGAGGGTATAACTGTTAAACTATTTACTGTGAAACACTTCAGCGAGAGCAATATGATTTGATATCATGTAGGTAGTGTGTTTCCTATTTTCGAAAGCTGTTATAAAATGTTACTTTATGCTGTGACCACACACGTGACCATGCATACACCATGATTTTAATTTCTAACATATTTAGGGCAATGTTTATGGCAATCCCGGATATGTACTTCCTAAGAATTTCACCAGTGGTGTGCACATGATTTAACAGGTGGGGGAGACAGGGCTGTAGGCGGTCCAAAAATGTTACAAACGAACTATGTGGCTGAGTGGGGTCATTGAATGCGACTCCTATTGTAGAAGGGCCTGGGGGTCCTCCACCAGAAAAAAAATGATGCATTCTGTGGCAAATTTAGATTAGAAATTACAGCTATAAATATTGGTCTTAATGCAAACGGTTGTGATATTAAATAATTTTGAATTTTGCAGGAAAAAAATCCCCGACAGAAGTATTTTGCCCCTACTGACGATGGCCCAAAGTCCGATGCCTTTGTGCATGCCATTGCGGAAATGCACCCGGTTAGAAATACCCCCATCATCCTCGGCCAACACGTACTAATACTGATTAGGCCGTCTACTGTACGTCCGTGCTGTACACTACAGCATAAGTAGAATTTGAACAGCGCCACCACATTTACAAAGGTCTCGCTGTTTTCATTGCTTTGAGCTTTACTTGGGGCCGCAGGTGTGTTGTAATCACAAAAGGATATTTTACTATTTGCTTTTAGTTTCAGTAGACAATACAGTAAATCGTATCCTTCCAAATTTCCGATCGACTTATTTGCTATGCGATCATTGTTATTTACACAATGTGTTTTTCTTCTGTGTGTGTTGCTATAAACGGTTTGGCTCGGCCTTTGTCGTTTGTTTTCTGTGTACTTAAATTAGTTCACGATTCTAATTCAAAGTAACCTTTTGTTTATATATATATGTATTGCTTTATATATGCCAGTTTTACCAAACATGCCAAAAATTATGTTTATTTATTAAACTAGACACCTTTTGAAATATTTCATCAAACGAACGTTTATCTTTAAATAGGGATACATAGTGATTCTAAAAATTAAAAACAAATTATAGTTCAAACTTTTCACATTAGCATGCCAAGTTTGTCCACATTTTCTTCATATTTTATGCAAAACTTTATTAATGAATAAGTCAAGCAAATCGACTGCATTGTCAAAGAATGTTGTAGTATTAACGACATTATGTCGAAGTATTACCAAAGTTATACGTTTGGGACAAAGATGTTTGTGTTGCCCTGAAATTGGTGGGTGTGTTTGTGTGGAAGGGGTGGGGTGGGTGCATGTACATTGGCGACCATTCAAAGTGTGTGTCCGTTAGATCGTATCCTCTTTAGGGAGAGAGGAGATCTTATTTGTGCACACGGTGCTATGAATTAACAAGAGCGTAAATTATAAATCTGTTCGATTATTAAGTTCGATAATTAAGTTCTGTATTATCCAAGACTTGATACCAGGAAAGAACATTAAATCGTATAGGAAAAAATATTCAATATCTATACTTAGGATGTACCTGAGGTATCCAGGGAGATCTGTTAAAATGAAGGATTCTTTTTCTGCAAAGTCGTCGAAAACCTGATTATCTATTATCTATACTGTCATTACCTTTGTGTTTTTTACAGCAGTATAAGTGTAAGCTAATACGTTGTATACAACAGGTATAACCGAACACAAAATACAAACAAACAAACAAAGTTGATCTGTAACCTTTGTCAGTGTGCTATAATTTTTATAAAGGTTTATGCACTACTTATATACTATGCAACTATCCTATGTGTGTGTAGTATAATTAATTGGTTAAATATAATTACCTCTATTCAACTACCGTGTCCTCGTATCTATGTCCTAACTTGCTTAATAATACGACAACTTTTAGTTCTCTGCCCTTCCCAGCTATTTCTGTTTGTATTTACCACAACCCTCCCGGCAATGGTAAAGCGATGGCTTAAAGAAACGTATGCAAACTTTGAATCATGGATATTTTTCTTTATAATATTTCAACTGTTAGCAAAAAATCCCACCCTACCCGCCTCCATCTTACATGACCCTCAGCCCGCCCCCATTCATGCATCCATTTTTGTTTTCCGCTTTTCCTTTTTTACTTAAAAATGACAACACTGTCACTTGAACATTAATCACGACGACACACCGCAGAAAGTTTTTCTACCTTAGTGCTCTTAAAATAGTTCTGTGCTTCCTCGTATATGAACATTCAACGTTGTTTTGAAACGGTACGCTATATCAATGTCTAATCGATAACCCTTTCCGCACACAATCTGACAGCGCACAAACATATACTCGGTTTCCAAATCGCTTCGATTGACCTTTTGATATTTATCCAAGTTTCTTCACTGCCAACACGATGGCTGAATCTTATACTATCAAACAATTTACTCAAATTTGGGATAGTTTCAACTACTCGCAATGTTATGAAGAACATGTTTGATGATGGCAAAGCGAGACCAAGCTATAAGAGTATTTGTTTATACACAATGGCTTCACTTGAATACTTGCCTTCGACCGAGGAGTGAATGTACCTACTGCTGTTACTGCAGAAGAGGACAAAGTCTGTGCTTAACTCAACCGTGTACCATTACGAAGGATTTCAAAGTGCTTTTTCATTGTGGACACCGGCATTTATCAAAGAATAGAACGTTGGGCCATGTGTTTTATGTGAAGAATTTGTTTTCTACTGTTTAAACTTTATACATACCCGTTATAGCTATGAAGCTAAAACAACGTCTAGTATGTGGGATTTCTGCTTTTATGTTTACTACGTTCGTGATTGCGTATGTGTGCGTCACACAGGGCCAAGTCTATCTAGAGGGCACTGGCCTGGACCCGGAGAACAAGTTTAGATTTAGCCTAAACGATGTGGCCTATGCAGGCGCAGCTGATCTGTTTAGGACTAGTAACCGAACAGGTGGGAATAAAAATGGAATTTTACTTCGGAGACAACTAGATCAAAGTATTTCACGATCGGGCCCAAACAAGACAGGTTCTGATCCAGATTTTAATAATAATAACGGTGATAAAACTAATCATGGAGGGGAGCTTTCAAAATCCGCCATTAAACAGAATAAAGTATTAAACTCAGAATACCTTAACAGGACACGACTTGAAGCGTCAAGTGAACGTAACATTTCATTCGAGCCAGGAAAAGAGGTGATTTCTGTCATTTCCGCGATCCGCGCAAGGCCAGCTAACTTGCCGGAAGAGGGTAATTTCTACAACATCCCACATAAATACCCGAAATTTCCAGCAGTGCAAGTGGCTAACAGAAGTAAATTCGAAGCCTTATTTCGAAATTTTTCTGCTTCTTATGTAGTGCCTGGACAACTTCAAAAGCACGACCATTTGGTTCGATATGTGCGGAGTTCTGGGTGAGTTGATTTCAATTATTATGAGCTTTTACACGGATTTTGGCACCTCACATTAACACGTAGAAATTAATACGATGCCATTTCTTTACCATTATGGTTACCACGGTCAGATATGGTTACCACGGTCAGATGGTTGACATTTTGACCTTTGGGTGAAGGGGTGGGGGGGGGGGGGTATATGCTTTAAGTTACCGTTCCCACCACCTTCTCAGTGTCAGTCCTGTCCATCGACCAGTTCTTTGTGAATTAGTACCAGGACCCCACCTCAACCTTCACCAAATAACGTACCGCCGGTATGAACGTAACAATTAACACATATATACACAAACCTATATCTACAAATGCGGTGTATTAAAATATAAACAGATAATTAAATGTCAACAGAAGTATGAAAGCCCTAGCTTTTTCTTAAATATAATTGAAGTTATAATATAAAAAAATATATAATGTAATAAAATACCCTAATAGAGACCTTCGGATTCAACCATATTCAACCAATTATGTAGTAAGAATATGTTACTTTCATTAGTTCTTTATAATAGGACGATATTGTCGGTTCTAGACTAAACGAAAACACCGCTAATGAAAGCCTGTCTTAATCTAACATCGAATTGAAATGCTTGCATCGAAATTCTACATTTTCCCGTCTTAATTGCGCGTCTTACGGATCTGCCGATTTCAGCTACGGTACTTTGTAGGCCTACCACCCACCACCCCATCCCCATCCCTCTACCTCAACCACAGCCAACCTTTGTTGGTTGTAGTCGCCTCGAGATTAGCCTCCGAAATATGGACCGAGTTGGGGAAAAGTTTCGCAGTTTGAGAACCAAGGGCTTACGTTATATTATAACGAGTGTTGGCAATTCATTTTACACGATACTCTCCGTTTATTTCATTCAGCACATTCGACAGTCCATGCGAAATGGAGTTCAAGACGTAAAATAAAATAACAGTCGCAAACCTTTTATTCAGACATGAGATTTACCACATGTACCTCGTCAGGGCTACGCAGTACTATATATTTTCAGATAAACTAATATCATTATATACCATTTATTTACTTCAAAAAAATAGTCCTAATTACAAGATAAAATACATATGTTGTCCAAAAAATAGAAAGGTAAACAGAAATTTCTTTCTTATTATGTCGGTGAAAAGACGTTCAAAAAGTGAAATTTAACTATGTTATGCAATTTATGTAAACTGATGTCACCCCTAGTAATGTATACGTATACATTTACATGCACGTTAACTTAAATCAGTTTCATTTATACCATATGTGTTTATATATCATAAATGGCAAAGATCGAATGGCCTTAGAAACCACACAGTACTTCCCTGTTATTTGCTGTAGCCTATCCACGAAGACCTCTGGATTATTTCCAAGCATTTCAATTGCTTTCTATAATTCACCCTTGACATAATAACCTAGATATCGATCTTGCAGCTACTACCCTATGGCGAGACTGATCTGCATGTGACACTGTGACAGAGATGCAACGTGACAGGAAAACTGCCAACGTGGGCAATTTAACGACGACACACTTTTAAAATCCCATAATCGGAGTAATTGTAAAAACTATATTTGGCCAATTCTGAATGCCTGAATTTGATCGCAAAAGAAAAAATAATGCCTCCCAGCGCCTTCGCCCATACATAAGGTGGAAAAGGGATCTCCATCGGTTTCAGCTGTAAACTATATTCAGAAATTTGTTCAAAGAGAGCAAAAATAGAACGTAGTAAAATATCAATAGTACAATAAATAGATTTCAGTTCGTATCTGGAGGCCACTGTCTCTCACTTTTAATGTATACACTTCACTGTAAAGGCTATACACTTTTTTTCTCGAAATTTTCATTTTTATGGCATAAGTCACCAAGCTCAGCTCCAAGCTTAGCAAGACACAACAATATGCAATTCCTTCGCCAAAATATAAACTTGAAATGCCCATGTATGTATAGGAAGCTATTGTGCAAACCAAAATCTCTACTTGAGAGCGGCCAAGTCATTTATGTCTATGCAGTCCAAGTAAACTTGCATTTAGCGAATCCCGGCTCTGTTGCAAACCTTGTTTTGTGTGTTTGTCTGTAGTGTGCAAACTAGATCATCTTTCTATTGTAAGTTTCCCAGTTCCCTGGTTGTGTCACTGCTTTTGTTAGGTTCCAGTTCCCCGGTTGTGTGACCTTGTAAACAGTTCCTTTTGTTGTAAGGTAAAACAAATTGCGTTTTTTTGCCCCTTATACAGTCTGAAAGCCGGAAAGAAAAGCGTTTTAGGCAATCAAAAGTTGTTGACTGTAAATAGTTTCGTGATTGGAACATCCGAGTATAAAAAATATATATATAAAAACAAACGATTTTCGTACAGTTGCTATATACACAAGCGCGCTGTTTTGAAATGTGTTTACAACTCAGTCCATACAGTTATAGTGCTAAATCAAAACGGAAGCTATATCTATAACAAGACAATGAGTGAGGGCTCGAGGTCAGTCCTCAGAATACAGACAAAAGCATAACGTAGTTTACGCAAATAAATGCTGAAAAATCATGACGCTGCCATAAAGGTAAATCGGACCCCCCTCATCCGACCTCACCTCTCCCGACCTCACCTCACCTCTCCCGACCTCACCTCTCCAGACCTCATCTCACCTCTCCCGACCTCACCTCTCCAGACCTCCCCTCCCGACCTCACTCCCTCCGCTACCCTAGGCCAGCCCACATTTGCATTTGCTGACTTTATACAAGGCCCAACAAAACATTTGGCAATAAACGACGGTATTTAACAAGGCATTTGCAGTGATGTTACACAGTAAAGTGTATACTGGCAATACAGTCAGAGCAGAGGAGGCTGAGCTGTCGTTTTGATCAGAGAGTAGAAAAGTTGATACACGAAAGTAGGTCACGATTGTAAACAAAACAGCTAGCAGACGGCAAGCCTCGAGGGTTGGTTATATAACAAACAGACTCGTAAACACTGCAGCCAGCCTAGACACGAACTCTCGTGCGTGTTAAAGGCTTATTGTAATATAGCTTCCTGGTGGAGGGTTCCACTATGTTAACGTGATAGTAGGTCTATACTATTATGCATAACCAAAAATATCTACAAGGTTTCAAAAGTACTATAGTAGGAGTATAAATCCTTCCCTCGAAGATTCTGACCCATTTAAGTTAATGGCAATCATTCAGAAAATAAAAATCAAACTATAAGTCATATTCAGCGACTGGGAAGTATTGTGAGGATGGAAGCAAAATTAATTTCGAAATGAGACCGTTTTAGATTAGACTTTTGCGGTGCACTATCTGATGACCTTCGAAGCTTTGTTTTGAAAATGAAATTATTTCGATTTCAAAGAAATGATTCCAGTATTTAGAAACCGAAATTCATGTCAGTGATATTGAAAGATATGTTTATTATTGGGTAATTTAACCCAATATGTGTGAATTATCATTTCAAATCTATACGGTGGTATAATTTTCTTTGGTTTGTATGTATTTGGTTTTGTTATAACCTGAAACAAACATTTTAATATAGAGAATGCTTGAAGACGACATGAGGAATTGTTAAGAAGTTGAAACTTGAAATTCGTGTGGTAGTAAAGAAAACAATCATATATATTAGAAAAATGATCCATTGTGCAATAAGGTTGGAAAGTGTTATATATTCAGTTCTCAACTTATCGAACCGCGCGGAAACAACGTACCGTATATCGCCCGGATAGAATTAGTGTAATAACTCGGGCAGTCTTTTCCACCATGTAATTAGTGTGGACTACATCATTACGAACGTATATATACAATATATAATCATTACATAAATCGCATTGTAAGCCTATAAGTGCTATGCAATTACTGTTGCCGTACACCACGCGGAAAGCAAACAACAATGTCCAAATAAAGAACTTTTACCCCATATAGTATGGCATCATATCAGTGTGATGTGAATCCCTTTATGGTAATTACCATGTAATTCATACATTGCCTATATGCAACACTCAGTACATATATGTAACCATTGTGGCAGTTGTATATTTATGTCTGAGGTTGTAGAACTCTCAATGGTTCACAATGTCACGTTTAACGTACATATCCAGTGTCATTGAGGTATGCTAGGTTTGTGATCATTATCCGATACTTAATTGAGTACGTGTACACCCGGTTTCTATGCGATATCTAACCTGGCTAGTTTCACTCTGATATGCCCAGGTACTCATAGTTGTACTTTTGATACATGGTGAACATCCAGGTTAAATCTCCAAACTGCGTTACACTTCAGTATGGCTGTCGTCTTCTTTGCATTCTTCACCGATCGCGCCCAGGTTTCCTCTTGCATGTCTAACTAGTTTTAACAAGTTTCTCTGCTGGGAATCGCGATGATGTACTAGGCATGCGCATCGCCGCGTTCACATATTAGGCGCAGGGGTTTGCGGTTCGCCGGTGGCGTTAACTGTGGGTTAATGTGACTGGAATTTATCTCTAACCGTTATTAGTATATGTCGCTTGTATTTCTTTTATTAATAGGTTATGCTGAAATAATCCCCGAAATCGAAGATGACTTTAGGCACAAAATTAATTTTGATATGATGTACCGTAGCTGTTAAAAACCACTGCTATATATGAGTCTATGTTGTATCTCTATAGCACTTTAAATTTTAGAGAAACGACCATTTAAGACAAACTAGGTTCATCAATTGAAGTGACTGAATTATAAAGTCTAATACAGTGACCATTAGATCAGTTGCAACATCAGGTACACATACAATACTCCATATGAGAACATATAAGACTGCTATGGCCTCAAATTATACATGATATATGTTTACAAAGTAGTACAAATTATCAAGGACAAATGATGTTGAATATAATCCAAGAGTGCTATACGTTATGAAGATTAAAGAAAATTGATAAAGCAATGAATAATTATTAGCACTAAGCAAGGGCGGCGGAAGCACTTTTAATCTGGGGGGGCACCGACGTCGAAGGGCACTTTGCAGAAATTCGATTGGACTGATGCAGCCTGATATGTAGTACCCTTTATAACTCTTATTGTATTATCTTATTTGCGTATACACATCACTCCATCAACGCCCCCCCCCCCTCAAGGAAAAAATGCATACTAGCACTGCAATATCCAATGTGCAAATTGGGAAACAAGTTTTCTTTCGAGACAAAATGAGGTGAAATCATTATAAAGTCCAAGTCCCTGCACACGCGATCGATACATGCATGAAAGCAAATGAAATATGTCAAAATACGAAAGGATGGGGTAGCTAGTTATGGGTATTAAAACTATACTCATTATTCATAGTAGGCTATAAATGGCTTCTGCTTAATCATGTAATAAAGTAATGCATTTTTGGAAATTATGATATTATTATTATCATTATTATTGTAACGACTTCCCCAATACTTATAAATAATATGGAAGGGTAATAACACGGCAAATGATTGTATGTTATTGGCATGCGGTGTAATAACCGATGCATGCCCATATGATATGCACATTAAGACGTTGAAAGCGCGCGGAGCGCGCGAAAAATTTTGGTTATATTTTTCGGGCGAGTCGTTACAGCCCCCCAAATCAAATTGGGCACCTACGCCTATGCTGACCTAATAAGGTGATCAAGAGTACAATTTTTATGTAGAAAAAGGGCACATTTTTAACCTGAGGAAAAGTGGGGGGGGGCACGTGCCCCCTGTGCCCCCCCGGTTCCGCCGCCCTTGGCACTAAGGCTTATGTCATTAAATTATTCCAGATTTTCAGCATATTAAAGTTGAATATTGGGCAATATAGAACAGTTAGCTGTAGAAACATTACCAGAACTCATTTTTCTTTCTTCTTGGGCTATTAGGATAAACTAAAATTCTGCCTAAAATAATCCTTTACAAACGTGCTGTTCCTAAAGGAGGTATATTGGATCCCGCCCCCCCCCCCCTCCCCCAAAAAATATCCGTATTGAATTGGATGAGCGGAAATGCAAACCAATATTTAACAGAACGAAAAAACTTTATAGCTCGGTTATAATATTATAATATTTCAGTCAGGTCTGAGGTGTTGAGCAACGATACATATATGTGATTGTATAAGACACATACATACGCATGCGCGTTTAACGTCCCACGAGACTGGCTGTGACGGGGTAGGTTCAATGTTGATCAATGATTCATGTTTTCATATGTGTAAAGGAGATTGAAGACAGATGCAAGTCCCAGCGAACTTTGCATATCTAGAGATACGCAGAGTGTTATATACTTGCAATATATCAACTCGACTCAGAGAAAGGAGCATACATGGGTCTTTTAACATTATATTGTTAATCCAATGTGTGTGAAGGAGTCTGTATATAATATACAAACGCGTTGTTATATGTACTATACGTTATTGGTTGTGTAAAGTAAGCTTGGGTGAATATGATTACGCGCATGTCCGGGACATTTGTGTACGCGTGCGACAATGATTTGTGTGAAAAACTTGTGTTCACGTGACCACATGTATATGCGCCACAATCTAAATCGATTAAATATAAAACGAGATTTCTTTGTAACTATATAGTGTAGGGAATATTTGCTTGTGATTTAGCATGTTTAACCTGTCATTTGCATGATGAAAGTTTGAGCACTTATCTTGCACCCGCTCTTCCAAGCCTCCCTTCCAAAAGAAGAAAGAAGGGGTGGGGGTGGGGGTGACAGGGATGATGAATACAGCCTACATTCTCGGGTATCTTTCTATATATTTTTTTTGGCAATTATCGCGTTTGTCAATCTTGAGGATAAACCTATAAATGAATATCTATTTCGCTGAGGACAATATCTCTCTCCTTTGCAAAGATTGACAGGTCTCTGAATTAAAAAAAAACAAATATAAAGTTGAGTTTCTTATACACTGTCTAGACTAATTAATTCACACTTTTGTCACGGTGAGCCACAGGCTTCAATCCTTCATACCCAGCAGTGTATAAAACATCATATTAAAAATATATACCGGTCTTTACAATATTGATTGTTCAAATTTCTCATTCCGGGACTTTTCATAACGGCAGATTTTTTCTTGGCAATTTGGAAATGATAAAATACCGCTGTGTATATTTAGTTCCTTATAGCCTTTATGTATATATATTGAAACTTCTCTCGCGGAAGTCTCTAGGCTAAAACCTTGACACCTGGAATACGAAGAAAGGTCTTATTGGTTGTATAGCTATCGCTCTAAGACATAACATTTTGACTTTAGTTTTTAATCACCCGCAGACAAGGCTCATATCGCTCAGATCTAGGAACACTATTTTGACGAGGAATGGCAGACATCTTTGATTATTTTCTTCATTAGTATATTTACCCGAGGGAGAATCACCTTTCGCATATTTCTTTCTGTCTGGCTTGATTGATAGCATTTTATTCATTTCTAACGGTTACGCTATCATAAATCTTTCTACTTTATGAATGTTTTATATATATCGCGATATTGGAGGCGTATATATCACCAACGAATATAACCTGGATAGTTTTGATGCCTTTTCTCCATTATATCGAGCGCATTGCAAATGTTGAATTATATTATGTGGAAGACATATTCGATCAGGCAGAATGATCAATAGTAGTCATCATAGCTAAGGTCAATTAACGGTCTTGATACTTTAATGACAGGTGATGTATCCTTGTTGAAGGATAAAGGAAGCGTCAGGCCTTGTTACTAAGGTAATTCCAGAACTTGTTCCAAACCACAAACTAAGTTTTTGCCAACTTTCTGTTTGATTTTGACCCTCATTTCCAGGCTAATGAATTGTTCCGGGAGTCCGCCTGAAGTTCCCTGAACCTTAAAGGCAGTATACATGCATACATCATCATATATAATATGTAGGATACGTTTACTGGTTTTGTCTGTATATCCAATTTAAGAAACTAAGTATATATATATATATATAATTTCTGAGAAACTAAGTTGCACAGAGTTATGTGGTACATGCCGTCGAAGGATATATATTGAGTAACAAAATTACACTCCCTTTATGTTCATTATTTGGGTTTTATTTTGGCGTTAGCCTTCCTTTCATTCAATTGAAATAATCTTACATTGCATACGTCTATAGGCAAGAAATAGATGCTATACTTATTTTTAAAAAGTTACTCACGGTAGAGCCCGGGGCACGAAAATCAATTAACATGATCCACTCTCAACCCCAGTCCCATTACATCGAGACTCTAACCGTATATGATTTTGACGATGTAACGTCAAGTGAGCATCACGTGTCCCTTGGATAGGAAATAGAAACTATATTTGATCAGGTCAGAGGTTATTCAGTCATTTGTTTTAAAAATTAGTCATATCTCTTATATAGACGATTTATTTGACCGTTTGATTTTTGCAGTTTACGAGAGACTGGGTAGCCTACGTTATATGCTGTCATTGCATTTATAACAGTAATGCAAGTATCTGATTGAAATTTCTTATTCGCGATGAATGATTTAAACATCTGGAGTTTCATACACACCTGGAGTTTAATTAAATACTTTGAAATAAACACCAATCTTTGGTGTAGAATGGGATCACCTCATGAATTGTGGTACCGTATATATATAAATATAAACTAAGAACTAAGAAGGTTGAACTAACGAAATATTTATTTTCCTGCGCAAAGAAGAAATACCACGTTGTATTTTTTGGTGAATAACTTTTTCTAAGTTGGATGAGATGGAAATAGTTTTATCGAAGTACTCTGTCCATTAACTTTCTGTTTATACGGTTTCGGATACATATATAAAACTATATGTATCCTATATAACAATAAAGTACACCATTGTATGATGTGGGCTTGCTATTACCATGAGTGCCATACAGAAGAAAGATAATTCCCCGCATTGGATACAATGTTCAAAGATCATTCGTATATCTGATTGTTTAATCGCAAGATACACTGCGAGAAGTTCATTGGTCTCTACAAACAATAAAATCTTTAAAAAAATACAAAGGTAAACAGATGTTCGACAAGGTATAAACACATGACATTGAACCGGATTGTTATATGGGCTGCTAAAATATAGGCCTATGTTTGGCAATCATTTTTGGTATAGGAAACAATGAAAGAACAGTCTTGAATAAACATCACCATGAAAGCTCTAGGTTTGCTTTATAATGTAACTTGGTCAGTTGTTAATAAATATGCATGGGTAACTAGACTACCATCGTACCGCGCTATATATATCGTTACCAGAATCATCACCACCCATTGTCACTACCACATTCGCTATTAATATCGATACATGACCACTACAAACGCTAGTGTTATACGGTACCTATATCATGCATTACCAGTACATGCAGGGCTATTACCATAAACTATCATGCATGCACTATAATGCATACTCATGCACTACCATGCACTAAATGAATAATCTTTCACTGCGATGCATCACTATGCGCTGCAATGCATTACTTTGTACTGCAGAACATTGCCATGAAACACTACGTTAATTTCACTTCCATGCACTTCGTGTATTATCATTAACTACCATGCATTACCATGCAATAGGTACATTATCATGCACTATATGCATTACCATGCACTACAATAGATAGCCTAACCACCGATGATTGTCCATGTCATTGTAATGATAACGTTCAATAGAAATGTTCTGCAATGATAGGCCAACTAGTTTTGCCTATAGTTATTCTATCATCCTATATAGTATCCGTAGCATGCCTATCTGCACGTTATAACATTGCTGTATATGTTTGAGGGACTGTCATTGTGCCCCTTTACAGAGAGATAGACAGACAGGATACACGCCAGCATGAAGAAATATAATAAGAAAGTGATAACATGCCCGTAGGCACTACCGGTTGTGTACTTGCAGTTGACTATATACTGTATATGCATATATATATATATATGGTACTTATCTGTTTGTCTGTTAATAGCAGCCGACAGGTTCAAACCACTTTCTCAGAAACGATCGATATTTTGTGCAACTTGGACTCTTATGCAGAAATCGAAATTTTTTCTAACATTCTTTAACGAAGAAACGTTTGCAAACGAGGACAGATGAACCTTAATTACATATTCATCAAGTGACGTGACGTGTACTGACATGACGAACCATTATGTAAAATCATATTTAGTCTATTTAAACGTTTACATAGATACATATATTGATACAGATATATAAAATATGCCTCCTATTAAAGAGGGATCAAGGTGAAAAAGAGCTTGAAATCGAAGAACTATCATGAGGCCTATACATTGCCTTTTGTCGACTTATAAAACCTCTAGGGTGGGAGTAGTGGGATTTGGGGAAGGGGAGTAGTAGGGGTTGGGGGAGGGGGGGGGTAGACCACAAATACAACAAACATGCGATAATGAAGCACACTAGTTCTGGCGTAGCCAACCATTATAAAGTGTCATCAGTTACATGTTAAGTATACTTTGTTCAATGTATTGTGTTATTTAACTTTTAACCTGATCAGATGTATCAGTTTATATTCCTTCGCCAAAGCACTTGATTGTGATACTCACTTGACGTAAAGCCGTCCTGATTATACGCTTATAGTTCCGACGTATGGGGACGAGGCTTGAGAGTGGACCAAGGTGTTTGTTTTTCGTGCCCATGCTGTATCTTGTATGCCTTTACCTAAATAGTCAATTTTGTAGCAGGCCCGATAGTTTACAATATATATTGTAACGTCACTTCCCTGCCTGATGGGGCAATCTTTAAAGCTGGGATTGGCGAAAGAGATTCTCAACAAGAAAGATGACATTAGAGAAGATTCAAGTGTCTGTGGCACAGTGGTACCGTTTATTCAAACCTCCTTAAGCATACAAGGTAATAAATGTTGTGCTTACAATATACGGCTCTGCATTACGCAGAACGTTAACTGCTAACGCAATTACGCAATACCACAACGCAGCATGCATATAT
>KN882417.1:66335-70052 GCA_000934455.1 Apostichopus parvimensis | reverse complement strand
AATATCATGACTCAATGACCTTTAGTTTCAATAATATGGAAATCCTTCATTGTTGATTATTGGTTCTAGTATCGAATGGTCCTGAAATGGGAGGTGATGTCCAACTGTTTGGTTGAGAAAGTGGTGCTGAACATGCAATACCATAGCAATAGATCAATCCTTTCTTAATCTAAGGTCAATGTGACAGTATCGAAATTCCATTACAAAACCAGTAAATATATCCAAACTGTGCAGACATCAATCCGATATATAAAGCAGTGCTTCTGCACTGAGCAGGACTACCCTTATTATAGATGACAATCATAATAAATGAAAAATAAAGTCAGGAACACATCCACTACTTCATGTACTACCGTGTTCGCCGTGTTAAAACCTGTCGTACAACTGATGTGCCATACGTTCTGAATTGAGCATTTGGTTTACACTTATGTACTGCTTACTTTTATTTGAAAAACTTTTTTCAAATATGATTTTCTTCTTTAGTAAACGTAGGAACATAACAAATCTATTCACAATTATCCAACCGAGGCAGAGGTCATTCTGTATATACAAAGCAGGCAAACGTCAGTTACTAAATGTATACACTGATGACGTGAAAGCCTTTGTAACGCCTTTACAAATTCGCCTGTTTTAAGTAACGTTTGTTGGTTATGACACGCACATTGAATATAGGAACTGTTCAATTGATAATCTCGCTAAATCGAACCTACTATAGCGGTTTCTATTAAGAAGGAAATCACATAACGTCACCGCACTATGAAGTCCTTGCCTAGCTAAGTTCTTACGTGGATGAATTACTAGTTTCTAATTTGTACCCCCGTACATAATCTTACCGCTTGTCGACGAGCCACGCGACAGTTACTCAACCCTCGGCTTGTACATTAACCTTGATAGAATATGTCAATGCGGAATCGCGCAAAACAACGTAGCCTACACTAATCATTGTGACCCCTTTTTCCCTATTGACACTCAACTCTAACGGTTCGCCTTGAATGTATATGATTCCACAACAACTGAAGCCATGCACTTATAGCTACCACGTTCCTTTTGAAGTTACCCGAAAAATGGAATTTAGCTAAGTGGTACATTTCTCGATGTTTATCGAAATTTCCAATTAAAAAATTGTCATTTAGAGTACTTTCTTTTAAACAGTCGAACTGCAGCTGGAACACACGAAGCCTATGTAGGTCTGGATTTAAAGCTAGCAGGAACTTAACTTACAATAACTTTATTCACATTAAAGACATTTTGCTCCCAGCATATTTTATTGTATAACTTCTGGTATAGCGAAGACAGGGTACTTTTACAAACTTAGTAATCGGGTAAGTTCCGTATGCAGAAAATACTTTAAACTTGAACAATTGAAACCGCTCATGCGAATTTGTTGCCACAAAGAGACAATAATTTATAATAGAGAAGTATAGACACAGTGACGTCAGACGGTATAATTGTATCATAGCAACCGTTACGGAGTTTAAGCACTTTATAATTGGTTTTGCTGTAATAATATACGCTACGAAGAAAAGTAGATTTCGTTGTTCAAGGCATAGTTTATTTTTATTATGTTGATTGGATGGGACTGGGGTACAATTCTATTGCCTGGCTATTAGGTTTTGTACTATCCTCACCTTCCTTAATTCCTTCATTGATTAGTACAACCTATTAATTTTATATACTGTCAATGTACTTGTACCAGTACAGGGTTTCTAGTTGTTGATAGGTTTCTTACGAATCAAAATACACATCAACTATATAATGTACGGTAGACGGGATGGAGGGGGCACGTTAGCTCTCGTAGGGACCTGTGATTCGTTATTTTATGTTTATTCGTTAAGTTCCTATACACAATTGCCCAAATTAAATCTCTCTACTCCGCAACGGAAATGTGAACGGGCTATGTGTAGAGCAATAAATTATGGAAATTATTCCATGTAATCTCTTAAAATGATAGTCTTAAATTTCAGTTTGAAGTGCGATTGCAACTGTTTTCAGTGTATTGGACTGAGTTTAAACTAAAAATCACTCCATATAAGATAAAGAATCCGTTGCACCGCTCAATTTTTGTTTACACTGACCGAAGTATCCAATCATATTATTCAATTTTGTTACGGGATCGCGTTGATGTCAGTCTTTCTATTCCACTGAAATCACGTCCAATCAGGAAAGTAATATATGATCACGTGTTCTTGATATTTGCATGAGTACCATGAGTGGCGAACATGATAGGACGGCGCACGCTAGCGCATTGCATGTAGTGCAGGGATATATGCACACTATATATATATAAGCACCCAGGGACGTCTCTAGAAGGGAGAATGGGGGTCTCACACCCCCACCCCCCAAACTTGGTAAAACTGACGATAGTTGGAAAATTTGAGTGCGACAGTCGGAATTTCCGACTGTCACACCCTAATTTGCCTAGGCCCATTCATTTATTCTTGTGATTGTGAATGACCTAAACATTGAAAAATTTCGCTCAAAATTGACCTTTAATTAGTCGCATTTACCGTTTTCCTTGCCACTTTGAGAAACTGTATCTCGCGATCCTTATACTCCACCATACAAAACTTCGTATGATTTTGAATATGCCTCATAGACCCACTGTACAACGTTCGCCAGCTTCAATTCGGTTTATTTATGTTCTAATTTTGCTATTAGGTGGGTTGACCCTGTTTGTCAGCTTCAAATGAGTCCAGGATATATATTGCCTCTATGGTATATAACTAAAACGCTCAATGCTAATCTACGGAAGCTTAAAAGTAACAAACTTAGCATAGGCAAATTATTTTAGAGTGTTCTGTCTTGTCCTATACACTATTACTTTGATATGTTTGTGGACGCAAGAAGTAAACAAATAAAGAGAAAGGATGAAAAGATGTAGGCCCTAAATTAAAGTTTTGACAGTTGAAGCCTCAGAAAATGTCTCTAAAATCGTTGATGCACACGTACAAAATGTACACATTGGGATATCACGGACGTGATTAATGATTAGGGATGCACCGGATATCCGGTCCGGCCGGACTATCCGGCCGGATAGTGAGCAATTATCCGGTTACGGTTCCGGCCGGATATTTTTCAAAATCCGGCCGGATCTTTTTCAAAATCTGGCCGGATCTTTTTCAAAATCTGGCCTAAATTATTCCTTAAAAAGGTGTTGGTATTAACTTTTCTTGCCAGTCATATTTCATTTTCTTTATTCTATCCTAGGGAAATACAAGTACTGTATCCTTTGTCTCTTAGCTCCAAGTTAAGGAGTCCCATGAATAATTTGATTTATTCATGTCAGGGGTCCTCAACAATTGGGTTCATATAAAATGCATTTACGGGTTAACCTCACTGTCTAGACAATTCTGTAAGAATATTACTTTAAATTGATTTTATATCTTTACTCAACAGGAAGGCACAGATGTGGAAGCTGCAGCCCGGGAAAGGAATATTGTCCAGTATAGTCAGCAATTTAAACTTTCTGGTGGACATGACACTGGCTATAAGCAATATTTCATTGTAGCTGAGCCGACAAAACAGTTATTTCCAGCTGGGCAAACATTGTGGAGGCAGCCGACAAGCTCTTCAAAAGTCACTGCGTCTCCAAAACTTTGGGAGTTTGTGAAATTACATAAACAATTACTTGTTAACGTTAATTACATAAATACATTGGATAAAAGTCGCTTCACAACATCTGACAATGCTACACTTTTGCAGCGAACTGAAGATGTC
>KN882417.1:58835-61335 GCA_000934455.1 Apostichopus parvimensis | reverse complement strand
GGACCATTTACCTATGATAAGGTACCATAACAAATAGGCTTCTGGGTTCATTCGATGCACCCCAGGAATGCACTTTTGTAAAATGGAAGGGTGCTTAGATGCAAAATGTTGCTATATACTGCCACTTTTTCTATGAAGACAATGAATCATGAACAGGAATGATTTATTAATGTTGTTTAATTTTTTGTAGTGTCCTTACATGTATCTGCAAAAACCAACATGGAGTGGTAATTGTAGCGGTGTGTGAGGGTGTGGGGGAGGGGATGATTGTGAATTGTTCTTGAATTATAAACTATTTACTTCATGGTTTAATTGTTTAATGTACCAGAATGTAAATCGCTATTGAACGATTCATACATCCCGCTATTTTTCATTTTGTTACACAAAATGGATTCCAAAATGGATTTGGTATCCTACAGAGATTCGATCCGGACGGGATCATGGACTTACAATCGTGATGTAATAAACTAAACTATTTCATCTTGGACTCAAATGTTACATTCATACTCTAATACATCTCTTATGTATCATTTCTCATACAGTAATAAATACGTTTTCAATAGATGTATCTGTTTCCTTAATATCGTATCTCCTTCTTCTCAAGTAAATGCATGAATTTCTTAAACTAGTGCGTCATTTTACCATGTATGCCCAAATACACACATCATTCTTGTATGGCAATCTAACTTTTGGGCAGGGGTTGCGAAAGGGTGGGGGGAGTTAAACAAAAAAGGCACTTTCAAATGACACATTTCTTAATGTATCAACCAACAACAGTTTTAAATAGTTAAAGGACACTTTCTCATTACAAAAATGAAAAGGTTCCTTTTTTAACCAGTTCTTTACAAATCTGGATGGGGAGCGTATCCAGGCTCTACCCGGTTGCGATTTTTTCCCAAACAGGTTTGCAATTGTGTGTAAATAGTCGTTGATGATTGGTCGGAAGTTACGTGATCACCATAGAAACCTTGTACTTCGCGGTAAGCAAAATGTCTGAATCAAGTCGTTGCAACGAAGGTATACCCGTTCAAAATTATCCGAAGCTTTCGTAAGTATATGTAGATATCTGTGGAATTGGTTTAGACATATTTAGCTCAATAGTTTGTTTGATTGTATGATCTACTATCAATGTTTCATCGAAGTTTTCTGTGAAGGAATTTATCGATAACATAGCACAATGCACGTAACAGTTTCGTACAGGGTGCATCACGCATGCGCTGTAAGCCTATATGTATTAAAACTGTGTACACAGTGCAGCGACGGAAGTATACCATACTGTACACTATACAGTATGGACATTTAGGAACTGTGTTGTGATGCAAAAACAGTTCAGTTCTCAATACCCCATCCCTCACCCAACTCCCTTCCCCATTCTGGAACCACTTCTTAACCATGGTCAGAGTTTTTGTCGAGATGACAGGATTGCTTATTAGTAGCTTGTGTCTATGCTTTGACTCAATAAAAAGGACCAGCTTTCTCTCCACTAAAAATATTTCTTTCAAGGATATCAGTCATTGATGACGATTACCCAGCATTCTTCACCCCTCACTTGAGCTTCTGCCTATCCTGTTCAGTCCTATATGTTCTGTGTATATTCAATAGTTTCCTCTTTACATGATCTAGCCCAATGGAGATACATATGATTTCACAGAAAAGTTGTGTAAATTAAGCCTGATTATTCGCAAACCATTTCCCAAATTTTAGACAGGAAATTGCAGACATACTGTAGTCCTAATCTAGACGCGCAATACACTCACGTAGTGTACCGATTCAATCTATTGCTGCTGTCATGTTTGCGTATATTCATTTTAGACTTGTTATTTTAGTGTATCCATTCCACGAATCGAATTCCGATTTCAATAGAAAGGCTCACGAATCTTACAATGTAGCGTATGTATCATAAGTAAGGTCAACAATTAATCCAAGCATTAAAGGTAAAGTTATGGCGTTTAGAAGGCAACCCTGTATGTAGACTTAACTAAGTGTCACAGGACAATCAACAACACATTTGTATATGTTCAGCTTTAGCATCATGTTTCAGTGACGTCAATGAACTTATTCATGTTTTGACATTTAAGACCTATGGACCTTATCATTCTTCTGATTCAGTGTATGTCTTCCATTTTTCTATTTAGTGATGGTCATCATTGATGCTGACGTCACGAGCAATCTGATTAGATGAAAACTCAGTATTTGCAAACCTGCTTGGGAAAAATATCGCGCCCCGGCCCCGCATTGTAACTTTTCAGACTATTTGGAAATTCAATAAACAGCGGGTGATTACTGGAATTACTCGTCATGACAATACATACTTTTCTCGTCGGAGACTTCGGTCAAAAAGTTTAGTAGATTTTCAAAAATACAAATCACGTTAACGTTGCATGCGTGTGGGAATGATATGACAGTATACAATATCCGCCGCATCTAATATCATATATTTACGACACTGGTGACAAATCTACAGTGGTTCTGAAGGGACAGGCGAGTTCTTCAAAACACT
>KN882416.1:300346-331072 GCA_000934455.1 Apostichopus parvimensis | reverse complement strand
GAGAAACTCCTGGTGCGATGAAGTCTTTCCTGGTTCTCCTCACAAATCGTATCCAGAGTTTCCGATATCTCTCACTACTTTTTCCGCTTGGAAAATTGAAAAAAATTATTGTGGAGTCCACATTCGTTCTGTTGCATCCCCCTACAACGCAATTTCTTGGCATTTTGCTAGTGGTTTAGGTTGTTTGTCGAGTCCAATATAGAGTAGGTTCCAACTAAACTTACACACTCAGTGCACACAGCTGAAGTACACTCCGCCGAGCTCACTTTGTTATCACCATAATGACGTCACAGGTCACTGTAGATCACGTGATCATCATATCGCTTTTCGCGAAAAGCCCAATTTTTGTTTAAAAAAACCAACAAGTTTAGGAATTTTTTTTCAGCCTTTCCCAACATCAGATTGACTTGAATTTTCACATGTGTAAAACGGAAACCAACTAGAATACTCGTGAATAAAATCGTGTTTTTTCGTCAATGCTGAAAGTCACTATCGTTCATCTTTAAAAGTATATTATGAAAATCAAAATACATTGTTTATCATCCCATATTTCCTTAGGCCCCGTATTGACACTGGGCCCCAGGTCTGTACTCCCCTGGTCCTCCCATCTTGTCAGGCCTTACCCTACCACTGACCTTATCCCACATTGTGTAACACTTCTTATGTTATGTCAGAGAATAGTACAATCACCGTGGTCTATATATTCTCAAAAAGTTATATGTTTCATCTAATTCAAACCTCTTCTAATATATTTATGAACTATAGAGATATAAGCTATGTTTGTAGTACAGCATGGAGAAATTGACATTGAATATCTGTCTAGTTCACTGAATAAGCACATTATACACACAAAAGCAGATAAGTAGAAAAGTACACTGATTGTTTGAGAGATACATGCAGGAATGCATCACCACTGACTGTATCCACTAGCTACTTTAACCCTGGATTACATGGTTGGTTGGTGGTGTTTTCCAGTAAAAGTAAACATAACCGGAAATATATCAGACTTTACAATACCAGTTTAGAAATTGCTTTCTGAAAGCTCAGATGGTATGAAATGGAATTGGAAGAATATTCAATTAAGCGAAATAGTTGATGTTTTAATTGGAAAATCCCGATTTTGTGGACCTGCATGTACCTAAATCGAACACTAGAAATCAAATGACCTGGTAAGGGACAACAACTAGACAAGAATCCTTATAAATTTGCTCGAAAGGCCTTATGTATTGCAATCAATAAATCAAATCAAGCAAAAATGATGTTCATGAAAAGAAACAACAGATTCATTCAAGTGGACTTATTTTCAACACGTATTGCACATAGTCAATTCAGTGTGATTTTTTAAAAAGTAAAATAAATACCAAATGCAAACAAGTGTAAAGATACAGTATGCAGATGTTTCAAAAGCATGCAAGCAAGTAGCAGGCAAGTGGCATATGTTGGAAACTGTGTCACACAGGCCTTATCTTGCTGTTAGGGGAACCAGTTTACTACTATATAGCATTTTGTGTGGAATAATGTCCATGGTAGGTAGGTGTACTTTACCTTGTTACTTGTAGTACTAAAAACACTGTTATCTGACAGTCAGATAGTACATTTATACTGGGGGGGGTGTTATTTTGGGGGAATGGAGAAGGTCTAATAGTTAATTATAAACACCATTGTTTCCTGAAGTTACTTTGTCTACAGCACCATTGTTTTCCTCAAGAAGATAGTTGCTAAACATCATATTTCCTGAAAAACTGTGTTCAATGTACCATTTTTTCTTGAAATATGTTGTTTGCCAAAAAAATATACGAGTATGGAAAATATTGTTTTATAGATTGTATAAGTAAAATCGACAAAGGTTTGAAAATGTTCCGAATTTCACAGTGACACTTACCATGTGCATATGAATGAATAAAATGGATTTTTTTTGGTTATTTAGTTCTGTTTCTAAATTAACAGTAGTTATTTCACAACACAATTATTCCACCAGTGTCCAAATGACATAGTGCCTGAATGCAGACTATTGATATTATATTCTTTTTGATTTTATTCCATCATGTTGTTTACATACCAACTGCAATTCTACAACAATGAATTATTCCACCAGTGTCCAAATGACAGAGTGCCTGAATGCAGACTATCGATATTATATTCTTGTTGATTTTATTCAATCATGTTGTTTTCTTACCAACTGCAATCATTCTACAGCAATGAATTATTCCACCAGTGTCCAAATGACATAGTGCCTGAATGCAGACTATTGATATTATATTCATGTTGATTTAATTCAATCATGTTGTTTTCATACCAGCAGCATTCTACAGCAATGAATCAATCCTGAGAATCATAGTGTTGATTAAATCTATCAGATATTACAAGTTTCAAAGTGTCATAGTACTGAACGCAGATCCTGTCAAATGATTTACTTCTTGATATTAGACGACAATATCTCCAATTTTCTTTTATGGTAAAACAATTTTTATCAGTCATGCATGGGGCTCTGAGCTTCCTGTCCCCTCCGCACCTCCCCTTCTCTACCCTCCTTACCCTATCCCTGTCCCCATGAGAGTCATCCTTATATCAATAGTCTTGTTTGTAGCAGACTAACTTTTATCATTAAGTATCAAAACAAGTCTTCTCTCTCCCTATAGAAAAAATATGCTTGACTGCCTTACTTTAGATTGCTGCCACTGTTGCATGTTGAAAACATAAACATTTCAGTATTAGATTTTCTACATGACAAACCATTTAAGATTATTTACTGCCCAAGCAGTGTATGCTAATGTATCATGTAGACTGCTTGTATCTTTGATTATTTGTCATAGCCAACAATTTGTCTGGACACAAAAATGTAGTGAACCAATGCAATGGGTAGAAATGCCATGTGATTATGAGTGCCATGGTACAAATAGCGGACGGACTGAACCAAAAGACCATTTAAAGGGTATGAAGACTCGCCCAAAAAGAAACGTCAAATGCCTGTAATCTGACCGAGTTTTGAATGAGGTGTAACAGAAGTGTTAGACACCACCATTGAAAATACGCACACAGCTTGCTACCTTTGGTAATTAGACACTAGTGTACAGTCAGTACAAACAGCTGCGGTCAATACCCACAGCACAGTGTACAAACTATACAGCGATGGACATCTCAGGTCCAGCTAAAGATAACAAGGTATCACGTTTCATTACTGTCTGCATTTTGTAGCGACAGGCAGAAAACTTCATTTGCAAGCAACGGAAAGTTAACTTTTTCAGAGCGCGGCACGCGGTTTGCAGCGAGTCTTCAATGCCTTTAATGGGGCTCTCCAGTCATATAGGCCTTAATCTGCATGGTCTATCTGTTGACAAAACTCTGAATAAAAAAGTAACATGATTTTGTGGAAGCACAGCACTCACAAACATACAAACATGCCTGGTGAGTTATATGCAGACACTCGCTGCTGGATGATTGATATCAAAGTTTCACTTGCAAGTACAGTTTTACCGAAAAAAGAGCCCCAAAAAAAATAAGATACTTTAAAACACTTGACATGGAAATGTTTCAAAGGATCTCTTCTTCCATAATTACTGTACAAATGAAATTATGGTGATATCAACATAAGGTACCACTAGATACTATGCTATTGAAGTTACTAAAACTCCTAGCAACAGCTTGTCAAGTCATGGAACTATAATACAACCAATAATGACAGCACCCTCTGCTAATTTTGTTTGCAACTGGCTCATTGAAGTAGGCGGTTTCCTTTTAGTTCATAACCAAAGTCCACTTTTCCAACTGATTCAATCAGTAGTGCAATGAATGGTCTGCACAAAAGCTCGAAACAATTTTTCCTTTTTTCCTGTTCTCAAAGGAGCAATGAGCTGAAAATCAGCACTGGCAAGACTTGATGAAAATGAAAGAATAGTTTAGACATTGCAGTATGTAAATATATACGTATATTTTTGTTGTTGAACTGCTATAGATTTAAAGAAGGAATTTAGTTTCTCTTTTGCACAAAGAAATCGTGTGAATTAGAAAAGATGAAGATGATTAGCTGCTGCTTAACCCTTTGCTTTTGTGAGGAAATCTAGGACGATCCTTATTTTCATTCATATCAAATCATATTTTAAGTAAGATTTAGTAGAACTGGTGAAATATGTCTTACAAAATACGAAAGGTTCCTACCATCAGACAAAGCGCAAAATTTAATTTACTCTGCAATCCAGACCTCTCAAACACTAAATTAGTAATCTACAGAGCAAAAATTGCACAAAGCCAGCATGGAGAAGGAATCAAGAGCATATAATAGGAGACATCATTAGTCATCTTCACAACTTTATTCCGAAAGATCAGAATGAGACAAACACCATTACCTTCGATGCTCACAAAAGTGCGCAGCAGAAATTTCTCCAGCAGAATTCTGGAAAAACGGGAAGATTTAGGTTTATTGAACGAAAACAGAAGTTTTGGGTTTCTAGCGGGATGAAAGTAAACATGCAACTGGTAATATAACGTCATCTCCCAGGAATTAGTTTCTACGTGTCCTAGTTATCTTAGATTTCAAGATTACGATAAAAGACCACCACTGCTTGCGGAAGATCTCAAGATTCTGGATAGCAACAGTGAAGTATCATGTGCATTCTCAAATATTGATTGGTTTATAAAACGGATAGGCTCTTAAAGATTTAGACCTACTTTTATGAGTATTTTAAATCTTGCCTTTCAATGTAATTAATGTGTTATATAGAATTGTCTCGAGTCAGGGGTGACTTAAGAAGCTCCCTGTTTGTTTGAAAATATTGGAAGTAGGACTCGAGAATTATCCCTTATAAGGATCAATTTCGTACCACGTTAAAAATTGAGATGCTTTTCTGTTGATCACATTAAACTCTGTGAATCAAATAAAGGTATCATAACAAGGACGAATTTAGTCAAGACTTGCAGCAACTACTTCAAGTTTTATGGAAGAGAAAAATTTTACTTCAAAATAAAGGTATTCAATTTATTTCACAAAGAAGCAAAAACAATACTTTCATGTTTGTGAAACAGAGAAGAGAGAAGGAGTTTATGGTAGAAATATGTTTTATGGCACGTTTTGAGTTTTTAGATGCAACTTGAAGCTTATTTTCCCAAAATTGGTGGAGAAAACAAAATAATAGTATGGAAGAATAATATTAGAGCAATACCAAATATTTTGAATTTTCGGGGTGGGGGTGGGGGGGGGAAGAGGTGTAGTGGGGATGAATTGGAACCTTCTTTAATATCAGTTAATGTTCCTTCGACTGTTCTGTAAGCATTATCCGTTTCTAAGGAAGTGAATGGTTGCGCTTCCCATTGCTTCGTGAAAACAAGAACAAAAAAACAAGTGACACCAACATACAGCAACATACAGCAAGTCACCCAAAGTCAGGTTTTCAAGCAATCCATAAGAATTTGAGAAAGTAAAAATAATTATTAATGATGGACATTTTGTTTTGAGCTGGAGCAGGCTATTTTACATCAATTAGACAAAATCATTTTGTATTTTGTGCGATACTTTGAACAGTAACTTTTATATCTTTGTTGAATTCAAGTATATGTAACCATATAACAGTGACAGAAATCCATGAAACCAATACATTATTTGCTTATTTGAGCTGTAACTGTTGGTTTATGCTACCTTTCTCTGCACAGTTTGTGCAAATCTGAATAAAGGTTTCGTCACGTGAAATAATTTGCTCAATGATTATATCCGAAAAAGTGACACAACATGCTCATGCTTCATGGACAGCAGGTTATTCGCTGTTTTGTAAATCTTGTAAACAGTGCAAAATCAATTCATGTGCAGGAAAGGCAGTCCTTAAATTTTCTGTTTATAGCACAACAAATAATGTTTGGGACTTTAAAATGGATAATTTGATTTTAATCCCACTTACTAGGTCATGTATGTCATATGTGGGCCAGATTTAGGACAATAAAAGAGTTGTTGTTGCAACTGTTATTTCAAGTTAATCAAATAGCTCTCATTTTTCTCAGTAATGTTGTTGCCTTGTTAGTTGATGGGTGCAGCCAACTTTATTTGATTATGAAAGCAACTAGAAGTTGAAAAGGAATGGAAAAATTAGGTTTTGCTCTACTGACTAAGTTTCTCTTTGACTTTGGAACAAAACAAAACGAGAAAAAGAAAAATGATGTCATCATTTAAGTTTGGTTTAGTAAGAGCATATATTGCTGAAATGGTAAACATACACTGTTGGGAAAATTACTGAACTGGTATGTGTGTCATATCTGTTAAGGTTGCTATCATTGAAATAGTTTATATGTAAGTGTTCTGAGGGAAAAGGGGTAGCACTTGAGGGATACAGGGGAAGGGAGGGGGCTGCAAGGGAAGGAATGAGGACAGCGGGGGAAGGGAGGGGAATGACGGCGAAGGGAGGGGATTAGCGGGAGTAGGGAGGGGGAAAGCAGGGAAGGGAGGGGGACAGCGGGGTAGGCAGGGGAATGACGGGGAAGGTAGGGGGTAAGTGGGAGTAGGGAGGGGGAAAGCAGGGAAGGGAGGGGGACAGCGGGGAAGGGAGGGGGACAGCAGGAGTAGGTAGGGGGTCACAAGGGAAGGGATGAGGAAAGCAAGGGAAAGGAGGGGAATGACGAGGAATGGAGGGGGCAGCGGTGAGGGGAATAGCATGGGAAGGGGAGGGAAAGCGGGTGAAGGGAGGGAAACAGAGGGAGTAGGGAGGAGGACAGTGGGGGAAGGGATGGGGACAGTGGGGGAAGGGTCTTGGCAGCAAGACCACTTGCTAATATACATTTATCTGTTATCAAAAACAAACCGAAATGAACACAGTGCATTAGTAAAAGATCAACCTCAAGGGATATTCTATTTGCTGAGTTTGATAGCTCAGCAAAGACGCAGGAATTTTCCTGCTTCTTTAGGTCCAAACCAGATCCTCATAGTATTTCGTATGGTAAAGATATGGATTTTATAAACATTTTGTGGTATTTTGTGACAATGCATCTGACAACAGCAGAGTGAATGATGTCATCATGGCAATACAGCTGAACCTGTTTTTTTTTTAAATCATTAACTCACTTATTCAAAGAGGAAAAATAGCTTTTGACCCAAAATAACCCCGCAAATATGGAGAAAACTTGAAATATAAAACTCGAAATAAACTCAAAAAATCGAAATATGGAGAACCTTGAGAGCTAGGTTAAACATTCCAAATGTATCTGGTTTAAAGGATAAATCAACAAGAAGATTATAATAGCCTAAGTAAAGATTTGGAAAGCTTTGCCATTGTGATATCACAGAACACCTACTATGATTCACTGCAGGGGTGGGGGTAAGGGTGGGATAATGAAGGGTTGAGCCAGTCTAGAAATGGCTTCCAGTCTATCAACCATATCTTGAGTAAATTTACAGGGACAATGTCACAAGATATTGAGATGGAGTTTTCAACTAACATTGTGGAATATATTTCTTTAATATATAAGTGTCACATTGTCTGCCACTAGAAAATCCCTTTAACTTCATATCTAGGTATTGCCCAAAAAAATAAAATCATTTTATTTAAAGGGTGTGAAGACTCGCGCAAAAAGAAACGTCTTATGCCGGTAATCTGACCTAGTTTCGAATGAGGTGTAACAGAAGTGTTAGATACCACCATCGATCTCAGAATATACACAAACAGTTTGCTACCATCGGTAATTAGACACTAGTGTACAGTCAGTACATACAGCTGCGGTCACTATCCACAGCACAGTGTTCAAACGATACAGCGATGGACATCTCAGGTCCAGCTAAAGATAACAAGGTATCACGTTTCATTACTGTACCCTCTGCATTTTGTAGTGACACAAACAAAACGTCACTTGCCAGCAACGGAAAGTAAATTTTTTCAGATGGCGGTTTGGGGCATTGTGTGAAAAGATGTCTATGATATTTTTTTTTACATCTGTAAACCCTCGATCACCAGTCAAGTTATCTGCCCTCACAGCCTTCACCTGTCCAAACAGTCTTCGACATAAACGTGGAAATTTAAAGAAAACACGACCAACATTCGACGGCCAAAAACAGGCTGTAATGCTGAATATATTACACAAAGCAATATCAGGCACTGACAAAGTATGAATGTGAAATATAATTCAGAGATGAGATACATGTACATAAGCAGCTGCCTATTAATATATTCTCAGTGTGAGGTATTTCTTCACCCCCATCCCCCCCCCCCCCCCCCCCCGATTATGAATTGAAATCAAAGAAGGGATGCTGTTATCTCTCTTTCCCCTAAGGGAGCAAACTTTACAACTAGTATATTTGCATGGGACTCATTATACAGTTATAGCTTTGCAGCAGTCAGAAAAGTGGTGAAAAATAGGAAAAAGTGAAAGGCATGACACTGCAGATCTGATGAATGTTAATAATGTAAGTGAGAAAATTGCTCTAGGAAGGTTCCTTTGAGATTGGGTATATGATTTCATTTTTCCACCATGTTTTTTGTTATTCCCTAGCGCCCACTTTTAATAATGTTTTCGATTAATTTAATGTGGAAGAACGAGGATTTGTAGGAGTCTGATTGAGAGCTACAGGATCTAGTATGGAGGAAAAGCAGTAACTCGTATGAGCCCATGCATGCGTGTTCAATCAAATTTATACAAGTTTAATTTTAAGTATTTGATAGCTGATAATTTCTCTTAGTATAGTTCTTCCAACCTGCTGATTAATACAAGTTAGACCATAACAGTTGACTATAATGATAAGCAGAACAATGGCCTCTCATAGGGTCTCTTTGTGCCATCCCCTACCCCCCCACTCTTTCTCCACCCCCATATCTCTACTCTGTAAGTACACTTATAGTAATCCTCAAAGCTACATCGATAGCTAAAAATCTACCCAGGAAAACCAGTTTTTTGTTTTAGCTGGCATATATTACAGTCTAATAAGAAATCGACTCCTCCCGTCTGCTTTAAAATCATATTTTAATCTGATTAAGAACCACTTAAGATCCGTGTTAAGCAGGGAATAATTTAATTTTTAACATTCTTTGCAGCGTTTTTCAGGTTTTATGATTTCTATTTCTCATTAAATAGTGAAAATAGTAAAGAATTCTATGTGTTAAAACTGCTACTCCTTTGGTTTTTTTTTTTTTCATTTGCGTAGCAAATTGTCCATTTTGATTCGCGATGCAATACCGGATAAATTATTCCCGATTGAAGTGGTCTGCTTACATGGTGACACATTGAAGTAAATCAATAGTTGAATAATAAACAGTAACATGACTACAAGACCACTTCAGGATAATTAAGAGATGCGAAGAAGAATGAGACTCAAATTTATTATGTTTTTGCTAGAAGGGATACCAAGTAAAGTTATAGAGAGAATGTTCAGGATCTGATTCTCAACTTCTACAGTTACTGACGGTTTTTGTCATCAGATACGATACGGTAAAGAACTTTTCATCCATACGTAACATTGGTATTAAAGCTAAATGCAAGCCTTGTTAAAGCTAAATGCAACCCTCATCATTTACCGTGGCATTAAAGGAGCCTTTCCAGCTTAGTTGCCAATTTTTACAGCACTTTTATTAAGCTAAATGGAGTATAAATTAAATATTCTCAGTAATAATTGATTCATTTAAGTCATCTACTTTTCTTTTCTTTTAGATTCTGAAAATTTCATGTCAGATATGCTTTTTCAAATTAGTGTTAATAATAATCATAAACAAATCCACATTGAAGAAATAAAATTTTTTTTTTGGCCTTTTTCTCTCTTTATTCAGTAGCACTTTAACTGTAATAGTGAAGCTAATGAACCACACAGATTCTTTTGGGAATTATTGCTTTTTCAAATTAGTGTTAATAATAATCATAAACAAATCCACATTGAAGAAATAACATTTTTTTTTTTGGCCTTTTTCTCTCTTTATTTAGTAGCACTTTAACTGTAATAGTGAAGCTAATGAACCACACAGATTCTTTTGGGAATTATTGTAATCGCATATTATCGCAGACTGTTTTATCAGAATCAAAGAAAGATCGATAAGCTAAATTTTAACAGAAATAAACGTAATGTGTTGTGTGAATTGAAGGTGAATGACCAGCATAGATCAAATCGTACTTTGTTACTGCGAACAGAGTAAGCACCCCATGTGTTGGAAATGAGACCTCTTAAAAATCACTTCATCCTTCTTATCTGTTCATGTAATCAGACTGCTATGCATATGGTAAATTTTGACTTCATTTTGGACTGCAGCAGTTCCTCTCTGGGATGGCAAATGACTCACAGACCGTAGGGTGCCCCAGCCGAGGGTGTTAAATATTGCAGCTGTTTTTATCAGCTGAAAGGTATCATGATAGCGGAATTTATTCACGATAGGTGTCACTGATATCGATTCGTGTCGATCGCAGCGGTGGCTCAAACAGAATTACCGACCATTTTGGAGGGGAATATTTTATTTCCCAGGCCACTGTAAACATATATATAGGTTTCTATTTGTTTGTTGTTATGCTAATTAAACAAGGGGATCACTGTCACGCAATGAACTCAGACGAAAGTTCAACAGTGCTTATTTATATCAAGTCTCTGCTGGAGGATAATTAGATTGCAATTAGGCACTGGATGATTAGCCTAGATATAAACAATGGTTATATTAACCATGTATGAAACTGAACAGGGTGTTGGTGAATCAGCACTCACTAATGTTATATTAATTGGTTTTTGTTATATTAATTGGTTTCAATCTAAAAAAAGAAAGTTTTAGATTTATAACTCTCAATTAAACTTTAGGGAGTGATATGTTTAGGTTTTTCAAATGATTGGTACACAATAATTGTAATTAACAGCTTGAAACGAGAAAAAAATGATAGTAAAGTTTTGAGTTATAACATAAATATGTTAGTTATTTTGGATTACAGACTCCCATTTAGCTGTGGGAGTGATACGTACAGATTACTTCAAATTATACGAAAATGAGTTGCAAAATGTTGGCGACCGGTGATCAGGTTTTTGTATTCTCAGCACATTTCAGGGTTTAATACTATTGACCAAATCTAAAAGATTTCTAATTTTGTGTGTGGTGTGATTATGCGCCCATATTATCTTTTCTCACGTTGTAAAGCAAATGCTCATCTTTACAGTCGAAACAGATTATAAGGGGGAACAAAAAAACTGAAAATATTGAAAATTCCTTTGATATATATTAATATGTAACCATGACATCATCTCCGTTAAATTATGCAGTATTTCACCCTCTAGATCTTCAGATTCAAACCGTGCATGACTGGCTTCGTTGGAGACCAGATACCATGTGCCTGCTTTCCAAATTCAATCTAAGTTTCTTTAGCTTTGCAGAAAGTTTCGTCAAAACTAGGTCTTTAGCCAGAAACAAGACTTAGGGAGTTGCAATTCCCTGTGAGAGTGTCAAATTTGCATTCTGTGAAAGAGTGCTTCCATTTCCCTCAGGAAAAATTGTCATTGATTGAGGGTACTTATACATGCCAAATGGTAGCGTTTGCGAATAAACACAACATTGCCTCTCGTCAAAACTTTGAGAAGTTTTGATGGGTTTGAGAAGTTTTGAACCATAATTCTTACTCAAAAACATATTCCCCCCCTTTTTGTTTTTTTATTTTGGTACCTTTCAGTTGCCTCGGGGGACCAAGCAGTGTACAGTATATATATATTGTATGACCGGTTAAATTGTACATTTTGTCATTCTTTTTCTTCTTTCCCTTGAAAACCAACGGTCATGTTTGGTTGTAACATTTGCGAGCTAAAACCTTAATGCAATGTATCACCGGAGGAGGTTTAAATATTCAAGGCTAAACATAAGAGTAGCTACTCAAGAAAACATCTAGTAGAACCAAAATCTGCTACGGCAGTTATAATTTCAGAGTAAAAATGCTAAACATATTCTCATGCAAGCTAGCAACTTGCTTCTGACAATTCTTTCATTATTTTTTGGGAAAAAAATGTGTTAAAAGTTGTTGTAACTAGGAAAGATGAAATATTACATCTTACATGCAGGAACAATGTCAAATTATGCGATGGTATGTATGGGGCAGGGAGGGCGGCGGGGAGGGGCGGGGTGGCAAGTAGTCATGTGACCATTCACAGTTTAAAGGTCATCCTTATTGGTCCCAAAATATGCTAGAAACTCAGTTTATAATGGTCACTCATGCATCAATTTCTAAACAAGTATTTTACCAACACCCCTCAAAAGTATTTTGATTTTCTTATTTATCATTAATTATACTCAATGTCTGCAAGCAAAGAGGCTCAGAACCAAGAGGTAGAAACTATCAGCATGTTTTTGTTGAAGTGCTCACATCACACAGTAACAAAAACGGAGAAACTTAAAGATGAGTAATTGGCATAATTGGTATATTATTTTTTATTATTGGTATAATTGGTTTATATTGCTGAATGGGCAGTGAATATTGCTAACAAACGATGATGTCAGACACCATATTTTCCACTTTCGTTGTTTTTGTAACTGAGTTCTCATCGTAACTTTGCTTTTTTTGTTTACTATCCATAATTTTTCAGTCAAACTTCAGAAATGGGAGAGCTGTGACGTCACACAAAATCCTGCATACAATATTGTTGGATTCCGCTGAGATGACATAACATCTTTAATTGTCCTTAATTTCATTGAATTTAGTTAATTTTAATTCAATTTGCTTTGGCAACTTTCGACGAGTTCACAGCTGCTACTTGTGTAACACTTCTGTGTAATAGTTCTCTTTATTCAGTAAAGTGCAATGCCCTCCATTTGAGAAGCATTTTGTCCCCCTGAACAAAACCTTAAATAGAACGCTGCCACATGTGCAAGACTGTATTTAAAGTTATGCCCGGGTATGAATATTGTCACTCAATGCATCATTGGACAGTCTGACCTTGGTCTGTTGCTATACATATAGCATTACTTGGCATTGTACGGTTTTATACCCAAAAAAATCAGAAAACAAAGTGCATTGGCAGGTGGTGTAAGCTGTTGGTTGATGGACTAGTTATCATTATGAGCAGTTTGAAGAGCCATCCGCATTCTGTTGGTGTGAGGTGAACAGCAAAATGACGAAGTTTGTTGCGTTGGAAATGATAAGGATGTAAAATAGCCTGGTATATATATATATATATATATATGTATACTATGAAATTTATTCTTATGTGTTCACCTTCATTATCAGTAAGAAAAATTATATCCAAGAACGAAATATTTTTGACCTATAATGCTAAAATAAAGTGCTCTTTAATATGGGAGAAATTCAGCGATGATGACAGTGAAGTTATGATACCGCCTCAGATAATCTTAATCCTATTTTTATTTTTCACAGATAATCTGGACGGAACAGTGAATACGACAGTTAGCACCGTAGCAACTCCATCTGACACTGAACGCCAACTCTATCCTCCATCAGCGCCGCCAGGAATAGCCTCGACATCAAATCCCCATTACAATTCACATGCACCTCATATGACTCCCCAGCCACAACAAATGCCTCACCCAATGCCCCAGCCGTACCCGACATCGCCGTACATCGGTGGTAGAGAACCTTACCCTCCACAGAACAGTCACCCTCCTATGCCATCACAGGAGGCATACCCGTGTAAGGAGGAGGGTGGATACCCACCCCAGTCTTCTTCATCCCCGTCTATGCAAGCACCACCTCCGTACCATGATCCTCACCATCAGGTGGGTGCTGCTGCGCCACCTTACTCTGAGGACCACCACATTGGATTTACCACTGCGTCCGCTCCTCCTCCTGATTCCATGCCCTACGTAACAAAGATTTAAAGTCGTGGTTTAAGGGGAAAGCTGCCATCTATACCACTGACAGAGGAGAGATTGATGTTATACTGAACCAGCACCACCACACTAGTCAAAAACTATGAGAAGCAGAAGCGAGAGCAAAAACTCCCCTGCAGCAAGGCTGGATTTATAGTGAACAATCTCTGCAGTCCAACAGTGCCTAATTGTTTGAAATGTCCTATGCAGCCTGGCTACAGTGATGCTGCAGCCCACCCCCCCCCCCCCCCCCCCTCAGCATCCCACTTTTGGACATGGTGCCCGAAAGAGGCGGAGTAGTCGACTATATGAAGATTTTGCTATATTTGGGAGTGGAGCACAATATTCAACATATTGGAAGTTTATACTTATTCTAGACATGAGTTGCATGGCTGGACCAGAATGGCATCTTTGTAATGATATTGTGCACCTAAATGCAACACTGGCCACCTTCAAAAACACATTCTATGTACTTTGATTGCAGTATATAAAGCTTTAAATGAGTATTTAATTGCACAGACATAAACATTACAAATCCCCACTCTTGTAAATATTAATGTGTGTATCATGGAAATGGTAGTCATCATTCAAAACCTAAAGCTGGCATTACATACAAACATGTACATATTTTGTTTCATCTCTTTTTAAAATTTCATTAATATAGGCCCATAACATAACATCATCAAAGCAATTACCTTTCTGGTTTTGGGCAGAACACCCCATAATTGTGTATCAAATGTATTTTAGAGGAAATTAACTTTCCACACTGCAATCTACAGGTACCTCTATGGAGGTGGCTCAATGAAGTATTTTCGTACATAGTGAGAGCTATACACAAAAGCATGTATTTCGGAGGTCATTTCATTATTTGCCGTATATTTTAAGCTCATACAAGCAAGAGAAGAACTGCGCACTTCATTGGTACTGTATGATGACCCTTTGAGGCCTCTGTATATTTTCTATCGTGCATCAGAGCCATTAAAAGCCCAATCGTGTTGGTAGCGATTAATATAGATGTGTGAAAAGCCCATTATTCATATTTAACTACCCACTTGAAGTGTCAGACATCTGACATGAAAATATTTAAGCATGTGGGGGTGTACACCTAACATGCGCACTAAATTTATCAAGTGATATTGTGTGACAGGACCTGCTCCCTCCCTCACTCGGACTTTCACCCTCCATATGTACAGCTGATAGCCAGAGAGGATGCAAGCTGATACGTACTCCCCCACCCCAACCCCCCCTCCGGCCCTTCTCTTTGTCTTGCATTCTATCTATCTAATAATGGTGGATGAGATCACCGTTAGCAACACTTACTGTCACCTTGTATGTCATATTCTAATAGTTTGTTTTCTTCTCTGCTATCATCATCTTTTTGAGTTTAGAATTCAGTGATTGGTAATCTTAAAAGGAACATTAATAACACACATTTCAACTTATGTTGGGAATGGTATATGCTAACCAATCGTCAGGCCAGTACAGACAACGGCCTTTAAAAGGTCAACAGTACGATTGTGCTAGAATGTAAGCTAATGGTCACTTAATTCTCTTCAAACTTCACCAGAGCGTTTGCAATTACTGTCACTCTCCAGCAATTTTTATTATCCAAGCCATGTCTTGTTTCGCACTCCAGATTACATCTGAGAATAATTTAGACGGTAATACCATCTGGGAAAAAAAAAAGCAAAAAATAAATAAATAAGGTTTTAGCGCTTTCTAGTACGCCAAAATTGGGGTCAACACAGATGACCTTTTAAATTGTGCACATATTTGCAAGTTTTTCTGAAACCTATAAACAGCAAGTCTTACCATTTTCTCTGCAAATAAAGGATTGTTTTGATTTTTAAAGAAGTCTGAGAAATATTAGTCTTGGGAGGGAAGTATTCCAGGATGTTATGGACCAAAGCAGCTGAGCTTTGACTGTTTTACGATTACACATAAGTCAGTTGCCGTGGCAACCCTTCCCCACGAATTGACGCACAGATATTTGTGTTTATTAAAACAGTGAATATACAGAATACGAGAAAAGAATGATCTCTTATCTTCTTATGTATTTCACATTCACTTAGGCTTCCACTAGAATAAACCATGCCGGTGGTTAACCCGTTATACGTCAGAGGCAGTAATCTCAGTAACGAACAGACAGCCATTGAATCATTGCAGTCTTAATTAAACAGCGATTAAATGATTTTATCTTTGTGGAGGTGGCATTGAAGTTTCGGCGATGACAGAATAACGGTAGATGCATATTGAACTCTTGTTCTGTCTAAGACCTGGTTATTTGCCTGCGATATCCTAAGAATTTGTCACTATTAATTTAAATCATAGGATTTTTAAGATCATTAAAAAATTAATAATTCCAAAAAGTGACATTGGTCGAATGAAGACCATTCTTGTTGCATTAGTGGTCTTTGAAGAAAGTTGCTTGAATATGAAAATGATGGGAGGAGAAGGGTGGCGGTGGGGGAGGTGGGGAGGGAGTGCATGTCAATAGACAGAAAAAGTGATGTAAGCGCAGTGCAAATTGCCTAATATGAAAATAATATTTTCTTGTGATGCCTTTTTATTTATTAATTTAATGGTTACCTTTCCCCTCTTTCCCATGGAATTGCACATCTCTCACAAAGTATATATAATCAAGTTGTGTGATCCAAACAATTATTCAAAAGTTTTGAACAACCCAGCACGTAGAAAGGTGTATTCATTGGTTAATTTATGCCTACTAGTGTTTCTGCCAATATTTGATCATATTGTTCTACGTGAACATAACCACAGTTTTATCGTCTACATGAACCATCACAGAAGATAACAAAAGTGCAATATTACGGTGACCCCTTTGTATATGAGATTACAAGAAAGTGCAATATGATGAGGGTTTGAATGTGTTTATTGAAATTATAAAGTGTGTGTATTGATATTATTAACAGTGATGGAACTCACATGAGCCCTCACCAAATTAATAGCAAATACTTCAGTGAATTATGGGCATTAAAAGCAGTGAAAACTGACAAATTTTCTGCATTCATGGTATTGCTGTGACTTAAATCAGCCTTTACAATGGAGGGGGTGGGTGGGGGTGCAGGGGAGGGAGGAGTATGGTGGCAGAGAGTTACAAAGGGAATGATCTGAAGGGCCTTTAAGTTTTTTGGACATTGTTTTTTGTTTATCGGTAGTTTGTTGCAGAGTTTTATATAGTGCGTGGTGAGTGACTTAACTGTCAGAATTGTTTTAAGTTTCATTTGTTTACTGTTTTCAGTATATTAAGTGCAATACCTGTTTCATACATTGATGTGAAAGCATGAGTAGGTATCTGTATAACCATAAAGTGAATACAAACTCTGTTCTCTGTGTCATACAAGATGAAGACCTCTGTGGTCTGGTCTACATGACTCAACGAAATCATGGTTCCATAAATTATTTTATAGCATCTAAAACATTGATTTATATCTGTCGATTTCTGTTGCTATATTACGTTGGAATTCTGTTACACAGGGAGATAAATACATACAGGGTATTAAACCAAGCTTGATTTATTCTAGCTATGTTCCTTTCAAACTATTTTTGAAAACCAAACAAGGAAACAAACATAACCTGGCTTACAGGTAAATTGATGTGTAGTTGTCTTCTTTATATATTTTTTTTTGTGCTGCAGGAAGGCAGTAGTCATGTTAAAAACATTATGTTGTGTTTGTGTTAATTGTGATTGTGACAACAAGAGATGCCTTGGATAACCCCATAATATACACACATAATATACGCACATAATATACACACATAATTTACACACATAATTTATGTATACTGTTTATTGTGGCATATGTTGGATCTTGTAAATTTGACAAATTTGTCAGTGTATACTTCCCTGGAAACGAAAGTAAAATATTTTGTTTAGTTCGAAAGATGCAGTTTGTATTTTGTATTTGCTGTAATCAGCTGATTGCACTATATTCTTCGGCCAATATTAAAGGAAGAAATTAAGGTGATCTGAAGGGAGGAAAACATACAGTTGAATATTCTAGTGCAACATAATATACATTAATATACATTCACCAATAAGGTGTACACTGAATTGTCCATCCAAGTTCATACATAAATTATGTGAATGTTGTATTGATGATGTCATTATGAATTTAAAAAAAAAAAAGAAGACAAACTGCTCCACACCAAATGGTAATTGATTGTAATTTTTTTAGGGAAATTTCAATTGTAACATTATAGGTCATTATATTGTGAATGATAAATAATGATTTGATTAAAATGTCATATTTTGAATGAGTTCTACCCTTTTCTAGTATTTTTTTTTATGATTTCTGTACCCTTGCATTTCAAGTTATTGAGCAGTCCTTTGTGAAATTCAAAGAATGTCGTACTTTTATTTATAACTGGCAACTCAATTGGAAAATATCTTTAGTGATAGCCAATAGGTGCTCCCAAATATGTTAGAAAATAAAAAATGCTCACCCATGCTCATCTCTTGAAGTACAAGGATGTATGTTATTATCATTTGGCAATGCTTTTTCTCACACTAAGTTTTTTTTAATGTCTACTTTTAACCTTCCCTCTTAAAAAGTTTTGAAAAAAATTGGAGGATGAAGGCCTTCAGGAAAATACTTTTTGATAAATTTTAGCAAATGATGATAGATAAACTTTATGGCAGAGGTGATTCTTAGATATGACTTTTTATGGCTTAAGCCATTGAATTCCTCATAAATCTCAATTAAAAACTTGTCCTTTTGAACAAGGCAAATTTTCAATTTTAGATGCATTTTGTTGGAGGATGGGGTTGGGGAGGGGGGGGGGGGGAAAGTTATACAAAAGCTCCTATAGTGCCCTTCCCACTGTAACTTGCTTTATATTTGCATTGGGGGCCAACTTAGGTAATTTTTAGGGCCAGTTGTAGACAATATGAATAAAAGAAAAGAACACTGATAAATGTAAACACTGACTTAAAATATGCTGTGCATGTATAATTAATATCATGCACCAATATATTTGGGATTGAATGACAAAAATTATGCAAGTCTGCAAATGGAAGTCATGAACAAAATAAAATGAGGTTCAAGTACATTTTTTACTTTCTCAGCAACATTGAACAAAGCAACAACATTGTATCTGCCATATGAAAGCCGGAGGCCTTTCAGAAAACCTCAAGTTATAATATGTAAATATGAAGGTAATATTTGAACTTGACCTATGGGAAGCAATTACGATATTTCAAGATAATGCAACATCCAAGTTGTTGATATTCACACCAATTGTTGATGAAACTTTTCACTGCCTACTGAAATCAGCAGCAAGAAGTGTTACTTAAGATTCTAAATTATTCACCAAGGACTTTTGTGTTTCATTTTATTGAATCAATCTGAGGCTGGAAGGAAACTGCGCGTAAGTAATCTGTGAAATAACACAGAGGAAATCAAACTGATTCTATAATCTGGATCTTGCGAAAAAAGCAGAGGAAAAATTGTTGGAATTGAATAACTCATTGATGTCATTGCTTTCTGCTGAGAAGGGTGGTGATATCATATGACAAGAGTAGATTATTGTTCAATACACGTCTCTCAAAGATGCACATTCTTGACTCTAATATAATTTATGACTCTTTCCTTTTATCTCAGCTATAAGTACTTCACATCCCATATGTTGGTCATACCCAGACCGACCTGCCAGAACAATATTGTTCCACAAACCTGCCTGATGTCCAACATGTTTTTTGTTCTAAGGTTCTAAGAATTAAGTAGGCTTTCAATCACATATTACAAATAATATATTGTTTATAACAATATCTCAAAACAAAAATAATATTCTTCAACTTTTTAGATACGATTTCTGTCTAATTTGGACAGTTTTTTCGGTGATAGTTATTTTCATCGCTATATATGAATATCGTTGTGCCGGAAAGTAAAGTATGGTTGATTTTGCAACAGAGGTTATTGCCTCCTTAAAGCACCACCTTGCCAGAAATGTTGTTATCTGCTCATCAAAATTTCTCCGTCAGTTTTCCATTGGTCTCCACTCACAAACCTGCACAATAAAAAAAGAAAAGTTGATCATGAAATCTTAGTTCAGACTATTAAAGTGGCACAGCAGAGCAATGCATATGCAACACATATAGGACATGTATCTATTATCACCGTTGTGAAGTAGAGAGAACAGTATAAACATGTTATTGGCAACAGACACAGAATTGTTTATGCAAGTACAGAGCTCATTACCCTCCAAGAAAAATATTGTTATTTTCTTTTCTTATTTATGAAATAACGAATCTACATAAATCCCCCCAAGGTGCCAGAAAAGAAGGATATGGTGAATAATTACATGGCAAGCAATTTGATTTCATAAGTAAACATTTGAGGAATAATATTCCATGTCAATGAATCTTTACATATCATAATTATTCCAGTAACCGATTGTGTCCTCTGGCAAGGGAGGGGGTGTGAAGTTGTGGAGAGAAAAAGAGGTGGGGCTATTTTCCTGCATGCATGAAGCGTTTGATGTTCTTTGATATCGGTATTTAAACATAATACAACTTCCCATTTATTAGTATCTTCATTTGATGATTGAGCTGCTAAAGTATTTTAGCCTCTGCATAGAATTCATTGGAGACACCATGTCCTTGTATCAGCAACTATGGGAAAAGTCACAAAATTAAATGGTTATTAATATTATTATCATATTGTATGGGGAAAACATGGAAAAATAACAGATAAACACAATATAAACTCACTTTTTCTTCTCTGTGGACTTTTCAAGGTGGGGTACAAAGATGGGGTTTAGTATTTATTTGAACGAAGGATAAGAAAGTAACAGCAGATTGTTATCTACAAAACAGAGAAAGACAATAGCTTGAAATGTCAAATTTGCAGATTTCCAAGAGTGACAACTTCTTCCCTATTGGTAAAAGGTCAAAATGTGTTGAGACTCCACAGGAATGGTATTTCATTTCTAGATGGGTTGCTAGAATAATTGTTTTTACCAACATATTACCAACATAAAAAGAGTCAATATTTTTAATTAGTTTACTTAATACAATCATGCTTTGACATAAAGAGCATTTGATATGTCATGAGTCGTTTAAAAAAGGAGTCTTATTCGTGAAAGGAGTCTAATTTGTGCTACTGTGTACATAACAGGAACAAATGTTTTACTTGGGGCTTTTACACAGGTTGAGATCTCTATTTTTGCTTTCATGAAAAGGTAAATTCTTCCTGATGTGTAAATGAAAAGGCCTTGTCATAAACTAGTTTAATAGTTTATACACGTGCAATCAGATGTTAGATTAAGAGGGGTTGAAATTTGGAACACTACAGCTTTGGGGTCTCTGGGTCAATTAGGGGGTGGGTGGGTTGGGGGGGGGGCAGGTATAGGCAATGATGGATCCAGTCAGGGCTTTGACCCATAGAGAAATGCATCAGACATACCATAAATCTAAAAGGCTTCAGAGTATGGGAAGGGGATGAAATAACTGTACACTGGGCCCAACCTTGATCTCTACTCAGGCATGATATATTCTATAGCATCTTGAGACCAGAAACATAAAAGAAACATAAAAGCACACAAAACTTGTGATAATTCAGGTTGAATTGAGACCTGTCAAATTTATTAATATTTTTACGTAGCATCAAAAATATTTCTACATGCTACTGTACAATACTTGTAAGCACTGTTGATGTAATATGGACAGAAAATATTATTGTAATAAATATGAACAACCTTGTCCGACTGACTCATCATCCTCGGTACTGTGGAAAACAAACAAACATCGTCTGTTTAAAGGTGGAGAGGGTCGCGACAAACTTTAGTACATAATGCAATTCACAATAACCTGAGCAAAAGTCTCCAAACATCTCCTATTGCATTTACAATAAAAAAAAGAAAAACTCCCGGCCCTCCCCTCCCCAACCCCCCTCCCTCCCCCCCCCCAAAAAAAACCCAGCATCAAACCACCATAGTTATGCTTCACTCTCCAGCAATATTTGCACTTAAAAGTTTTAACAATACTGTAGAATGCATACCTGGTTATTACAAAAACAAACAAAAAAGATCTTTTAAGCTAACACATTTTGCACCATTACAAGTATAGAGAAAGCAAACCTATTACATGAGATAAATTATACATATCCAGTTTCATAGGTTTGATGAAGTATTACTAGTATGACTATTGTATTAATTACAAATGTATTAATAGTATTACTAGTACATATATTACTGGGATGCTTGAAGGGAAGGTGGGTAGGGAGGGTGAATAGACTAAGAACATAGAGGGAAGCAAATACTTTCTAATAAAACTCAACATGATCTGAAATGATCATATCAGAAGGTATCCATGTAGGGGTAGCAATGGAAAGCAACAGATTCCTAACCGACTAATTAAATTTCTCCATTTACATTAATGCGTCACAATTTAATGTCAAACATGAACCGTGGTTAGTTAAATTTGATTGATTGATTAACTGGGGTGAGTGCTATAAACAACTTATGCACACAAACTTTCAACAAAGTTTAGACTTATATTTAATGAACTATTTAAACTATGATATCAGAAAACCAATATTGCTTAAGGAACAAAACATTTCCAGAAAAATGTACCAATTATCTTTTGTACCATTAAACTGAACTGAAATACAACAACAAGAATCAGTTTTTGTAACATCCCTCTGTTACAGACTGTGACAAAAAAAATTGTGTAGTTTCAAGAGTGTACCTATTCGACCAAATCTAATCTCTGACTAACTTTGAAACCATGCTTCTGCAAAATAACATCATACAACAGTAACATTATTTTTATATTTAAAATCTAAAAATATTGACGAAATAAATCCCATTTTTCCTGTATTATTAATTTTTTTTTTTAAATGTTTTTCTTTATCACCAGTTTTTACTGTATTCAATTGCATTTTGACTTGTAGCACAGAGAACACAGTATCCCTTTAAGTTGCCTAGACAACACTACAGATAAAAACACAAATGCAGCATCAGAAAGAGTATATTTTCATGACAGAGCATTTAAAGAGGTTATACAGATAATCTATTTCTGCAAACCGATCGTGAATCTAAATTTGTGAGACTTTCAATAATATAGTAATTTCTTCTGGTGTTATTAATCAGACACTGTTTGTCTCAAGTCCTGACAGGTTCTTTAATGTCATGTTTGGTAATCTGACATAAAAACAAAAGTACAATGGGATGCATATAAGAGGTATAAATTATGACATTTTTGTTGCTCCTAGAAGGTTTAAAGATTCACCAAAAACAGTTTTTAACCTGAATTTACTCTGTTGAGTTTTCAGTTCCCAGTCATTAGCATATAGATGTCCCTGCTTAACACTGATCACAGTTGTTTTAATTTCATAGCAAGACTCTTCAAGGCAGAAATAAGTAAGGGGAACCCTGGAGACTATCTTTAAGCTCATACTGTGTATCAACAGTTCACCACATCTTCCAATACACCAGTGACTCTTAGAGCATGCAGCAATTGTAGCAACAGCTGAACTCTTTGCATCCCTTTATTTTCAAGGATACAGCAAACAAAATCCTTAGAGGAGGCATAAAACCCCTTCACCCACCAGTAAAAGCAGCAATTTGATCAATATTCATGAATGATGATTTACATGTCATACCCATATATAATCAATATTCATGAAGGATGATTAATTTGTCATACCCATATAATCAATATTCATGAAGGATGATTTACTTGTCACACCCATATATAATCAATATTCATGAAGGATGATTTACTTGTCATACCCATATCTAATCACTATTCATGAGGATGATTTACCCGTCTTACCCATTTATGTTTAATAGAGATATCCATAATCTTTCTATATCAACGTATAACAAACTAAAACCATTTTCAAACTTTTTACATTGATTCAATTCTAGAGTGATTTGAGATATTCACAAAATTTGATTCACTGTATGTTATTATACAACCTATCAGACTATACAGTTTGCAGTCTTTACCAATCATGTTTACAAGAATAAAAAATATGTCAATTTTTATCTCTACAATCATGTTACAGGAAGCAAAGACTGTGCTAATTTATAGTTTATATCCAGTGCCATGCGAGTTACCAGGTCTCAATAAGATAATACTGATGATATTACAATGCAGAATTTTTTTTCTTTTCCCAAAATTGTTAAACTACCTACATAAAAACTCTATGCCCAAGCTGCATTTGTTACCTCTGATAAAACCAAAGATACTTTGGTAAAAACATGTCAACTTATAATTAACTATAAAGATTGTTTTGTAATTACCATTGTTTTAGTGCAGAGAACCGAGTAGTTATGGTGCATAAAGTAGATCTCACGACCCTTAGAGATGACAGGAATTAATATCATGCATCATGTGAGTGTGTTTTACTTGCTTTCAAATTTCTTAACTGATGTTTATATAACACATATATTCTTCCCAGTAAAGAGTGTTGGATGCATTAGTCCAGTGGTGATTAAGGCATCCACACTCTTTTAAACCCCCATACCCCCCCCCAACCCAACGACTCAATGAAGACCATGCATTTCCCTTTAGCACGGTAACATTGTAAAACTGAAGCCCTTTGAAGTATCAGATTGAAACACAAGTTTCGTTAAGGATGCGCAGCACAACATCCTCATCTTGTGGCGTGATAGATTTCATTTCAACTTGAGAAGAAACTTGACAGAGAAAAAATGGATTTCATTTCATTGCTTGTTGAATGAAGTTGTTTGATTTGATACTAAACAGTGCTTGTCAATATCAATGTATGTGTATATCACATTAAAAAAAAAGAAGATGAACAGAGGACATAGATATGAACGGAACTTTACCAAATGGAAAGAAAAAAAAACTAAAGACATTGTGCTTTTATGACAACAAAGAAAGAATAGAACACAAATTGGATGAATACCTATAGCATTAGATGTGATATCTGTAGGGCTTAAACAGACACGACAATAAGATAACCATCACCACCCCACCCAACCCCCACCCCCCCTCCAACCCCCATGCAGGGGATAAGGGTACTGTCTTCTTAACCAACAGCCATTAACATCATGACCCATTTCAAGAGACATCTGGATCCCTGTATCTGCCGTTGGTCGATTTGTGCTTCTAAAATGACGAGCCGAGACAAAAAATACAGGATTGGAATGACCAAGATGGAAGAAGAGGAAGAATTGGACAACATTTATATATATAAATGTTAAGAAAACAGACTGAAATAGAATGGAAAAGGGATAACAGAAGTTTGGTTCATGAAGAAGAAGAAAAAAGGAGAAGAAGGATAAACACAAACTAAAAATTGTCTAAAAAAAATGAAAAAAAGAAGAGAGATGTAGATTAAGGAGCAACTTACAGTTTAGAAATAGACGATATTGATTACAAATAGTCATAGCACACTGTTTGTAGAACTGTTATCTGCAGAGGAGGGACACCGGTGGCTTGAAACCAAAGAAAATCACTCTAACAAAGACAGTTTCATCACCTAAAACACTTAGGTAGGAGACAACAAAATTATCACAGATGTTACTCTCACATATGACACTGGTAACACTATCCAACCAGATTACATGCAGGACCTGTTCAGTTTTGAACATGGGTCAAAGAATCAAGCAAAATACATACGGCCAAGTCTCAGGAGCTAAGAGAACTATATTCATTGCCAGTACTATCAAACCTTCTCTTCTCACAGACTTTTGGAGGACTCGCTCTTACATGTGTATACTTGTGAACACTGCTGCAAATATATTATTCTCCCTTCTAAGGATTCTAAGGATTCCCTAATGAGTTTCATAGTGTTATGTGTTAGAACCCAGTGGTTTGAATGAAGGCTGCAGCAATTGAATAAAGGCAGCGGAGATCTAAAGACTGTCTTTGTAGATTTGGCCTAAATTCTAACTTGCAGTCTTGCTTCTAAATGACTGATTACCGAGGTTGTTGTAAACTACCAATCTAACTATCTGTTCTTTGTTAGGGGTTACATTCAGAACTGGAAGCACATGTAAAGCAAAAAGTAGATACTAAAAACTAATACGAAATATGACGAACTGCATCTATAAAAGTACAAAGTAAAGCCATCCTCATAGAGGGAGACATTTGCAAATTCTAATAGCCCCTGAGGACCCATCACTTCTTGACCCAACTAATGGCAAGCCTCTCAAAGCGTGTTAAATTAAGTGGCATACCACAGAGTTACCCAGAAAGATCACTGTAGAGGGCACAGCACATCTGAATGTACCACAATGAGCATTGCAGTTATGCAACAACAGAACCTCCTCAACAATGTTTAAAGAGACTTGTGAAAATGATCCTGACATCAAACACTGGTGACGAACTATGAGACAGATTACTAGATCTGGCAGATTACTAGATCTGACAGATTGCTAGATCTGGCAGATTGCTAGATCTGACAGATTGTTAGATCTGGCAGATAGCTAGACCTGGCAGACTGCTAGAACTGACAGATTGCTAGATCTGGCAGATTGCAAGACCTGGCAGATTTCAAGATCTGACAGATTGCTAGACCTGGCAGACTGCTAGATCTGACAGATTGCTAGACCTGGCAGACTGCTAGATCTGACAGATTGCTAGACCTGGCAGACTTCTAGATCTGACACTGTAAACTTGCTGGTTACCAATACTATTCCACTATGAATTTTCAAACAGGAAGCTATTAAAATGGGGGTAGGACTGTAGATATCTTAAATCGGTTCCAGAACACCAAACCAGAGGGCGTCTCTTCATTAGATCTTGAGTAGAAATGGCCATTTAAAGAAAACTATTAAATCCCAAATTCATCACTATTCTGGTTGTTTAACTTGATATAACAAATCATACTCTGCTCCAATACAAATACCAGTAAACAAAATTGGCTGATCGAGAACACTCTAACAAATTAGTTCATTTCTCACTTTTCTAAATCCGGCGACTTAGCGGACCGACCTTGTCCATAGCTTTACAATTTACCGACACAGGAAAGCAACTGAGGTATGCTAGTAACAGAGTCTCTTATTTTTTAATCTTTTTTTTGCAGATAATGAAATATCAAATATTTGCCTTATTTATTTCTTCTGTTTCTGCAATTACTCAACCATATCAGGTGATGAACAGTGATTCATAGTAGAGACTGTCAATCAATAGAATGAAAATATGGATTCGGTACTACATTATTACCAAGCTACATATCAGTTGATAAACCTAGTTATCCTTCACCATGGTACCTATGGTACAATATAAACACAGTGGTGATTACATCATTGTAGAACAGTTGAGCATATGAATTCATTTACTAGAACACTGGAGGATGGTTCATAGTACTTACTACAAGCAAGAGGGGAGGGGGGGGTCTATTATGACCAAGGTAGCCATCAGTTTACAACCATCAAGGTCCCTTATCAATAACATGTCCCTCTTAGCTAGCATATATATCAATTTATATAGCTAGCAATTACCAAACAAGTTAGTTAGCTAACAGCTCACCCTTGATCAAGAGAGCTAGCTAACAGTTCATTATGTCATATATCCACCAACTACCAAGCTAGCTATCAGTTTACAATGATAAAGGTAGCTAGCTGCATGCTCGTTATAATTAAGCTAGCTAGTTACCTACCAGTTAATAATGACCAAGCTAAATAGATCCCGTTTTATGACCAAGATAGCTAGCCAAAGCTAACCACCAAGCTATCAGGCTAGCTAACCGGTCGCACTGATGAAGGTAACAAGTTGCCTACTCGTTGTGATTAAGCTACCTAACTACCAGTTCATTACAACCAAGCTAGATAGCTACAGAAAGTTATACTAACAGCTATTTTTACCAGACTAGATATCTACCAGTTCTCATGACTATAAAGGTTGTTTGCGATCATTACATTACCAAGTTAGCAAGCTTGTCCTTGTGGCCAAACCTTGCTTAACTGCTACTATAGAAATGCTAATGACTCCATAAATACAAAACTAAATCTAGATCTAAGAATGATTTTATTGTCTTAACCACTAATCAATGTGTAGTCACATTTTGAAGGCCATCGCAACAAAACTGAGGACCATCTAATGATCAACAAATTCTTAGAGTGATCTTAGTAAAAAACTGCAGCAAACTTTTGCCTCTTGGATGCAAGGACCAAATTGCATCTTTTAGTAACTATCACCATGCTGCCAACAGGGCCCATTCATGCACAAGGCAAGTCACATGCCAGTTGCTAAGCTAGATGGCTGCAAGTGGTTGCTAAGGAAGATCACATGCTAGCAGTTGCTAAGGTAGGAGGTGACTGCCAACAGTTGCTATGGTACATGACTGCTATTTGTTGGCAAGGTAGATGATGCCTGGTGTATCTTTCCATCAGTGTGACTCTACCACTCCCATGTTTCTTTACCAATTAGTGGAGCTAAAGGTCAGCCAGAGGTCAAGATCGAAGCCAGGAGTGTTTCAGGCATTCAGCAGCAGTCGCACGGCGGGAAGGATCCACTTCTAGCATCGGGAGGAGAAACTCGGCAAATTCTTTGGCGTCTTTGATCTTCCATTCGTACTTGTCCACCAGGACACGGTAGAGGCTCCACGGTTTCAGTTTGGTGATGTGTCTTAGATCACCTGTTTCGGACAAAAGCACGATAGATGTGTCATGTGGCAGGTATAAACGACATTCCTGGATATATGGCTCTTTCTCTCGTATAAAATACTGTTTTATCCGAGCATGCAATAACCCTCGTGGTTTAATAAAGTTGATCTAATCTAAAAAAATATAATCTAATTTAATCACGAATGTGCGTGATTTACATTGACCAATCACCCTCTATGATCTGCAGCTTAATTCAGTGCAGGAACACACTTCTTGTGTTTGTGAGTTCACGGAAGTGATGAGTCGCACTGCTGAGGGTCCTCTTACAGTTTGTCCTGTCTCTCAGGGTCAAACCTGGACTAACAAGTAGACTCTCTCTCTCTCACAGAAAATATATCAGTATAAGGACAGTTCTAACAAAGTCACAAGAGTACTTAATGCAAGGGTTGGTGTGGATGAGGGGGGTTTAAATGCAGGGGTTGGTGTGGGGGAGGGGGGTTTAGTGAGGCAATGAAGGATGGCTAATAGGGAATTAGCTGTATCTGGACTACTAGGCATGTCCTGTATTGCACAGGTACGGCCAGCAGCACTTTTAAATGTCTTCCTTTAGAGGACATATTCCTTTAGAATAATGGACATCAGGAGGCTTTACAGTAAGGGATTCTTTATCTGACCATTTCTACCCAGATCCCTTCTGTTATGGGGTAAACCAAAATCATAGTTACTCTCCCTCACTTTTTTTCTTTTTTTTTTGCTTCTTTAACCAAAGACTAATTTGGACTTTCCACGCGTGAATTTTTCTTCCATATAAAGACAACATACTACGCAACATCTAAAAGTATGTAAGAAGCCATCTTGGTTGCCCTGTGGCCAGATGGTTCCTTAGTTCATCAAGAAGTAGTGGCAGAAGGGTCCAAAGAGACAGCATTGGAAGAAGGATGGCAATCTCTGTGATAAGTTTGACAATTTTCTTTTTATGAATTTGAATTTGTTCCTTGGCATAATAAATGGAATAAAAGCCACTTTACCTTTTTTATTAAAGAATTCTCTTGAATACTTTCCTCCCACGGCGATGTGTCTCGGAATAAAACCTAGTAACTCTATGATATGTGCGATGTGATCTAATGGAAAGAAAGAGAGCAAGTAAGAATGGGTTTGTAATAATTCAAATCATGATTTATACCATCACACCTTCCAAAGCAGTTGCCTGTTCTGACAGGTGGCAATATCACCAACTGGTGAGGACTAAATTGAAATGAATGGGCTAATAGTCGTACCCTACGATTTCTGTTTATTTCTATTCAACATCTGAATTATGTCCAAATCAGGTCTGAACTAGAATTAGTCATTCAGACATAATTTAATTCAATTTATCTCATTTTCAATATTCAGTTCAATATGACACCGTGCATCATCCATGTACCTACACACACTGTAGTATACATACTGGAGGCAACTATGACAGAGAGCATCATACATGTACCTACTATTTCTGTTTTCTGGATTTTTCTAATTTATGGAGGACAAAGCAACATTGCAGCTGTAATGACAGCAAAGATATGTATTTGAACCTTGCTTTCCTGCTAGTTTTGGCATGTAACCAAAAACAGTAAAACGACACACCTCATGTCCACGTAACTTGACAGGCATCATAACTGCAGTAATGAGGTCAACCTGGTCTCACATGACTTCCCCTTTCCCCCCCCCCCCCCCCCAACAACTTGCACATTGTAAGCATAACAAGTCAGATAATCAGAAATGAGATTTATTCCTCACCTTCATCCCTGGTGTAACTGTTTCCTTCTCCTGAGTGCGGGTCAAATAGGTAGTCACCGGTCACCAACTCAAATGCCTGGTTTGAAGAAACATAACACACAGAGGAAAAAAATAAACTTCAGCGCCATAATATATTATGAGAAGTGTGAAATTAACAGCTGAATATGCTGTGAAACTAAAACTTCTGGGTAAACAGAGAGCTCAACACGTTCTCTTTCTTGGGTCAACCATAATGAGGGGGGGGGGGGGCACGAGCAGATAATTTTCTTTGCATTTGTCAAAAGTTGCTTGCTGTTTAAAGAGACAGTTTTCTATATCTGACTTGCTCATGAAAAGAGAACAAACAAGACTGAAAAGGGTTGCGCTGCCCTCTTTGTGTGGATAGATAAACATGTAAGTGTTTACAGTTAGACTGACAGCAAGAACAGTTTCGGTTTCAGCACAGAGAGTTTCCTCGCCTGCGCATTTCCAATGCTTGAGGGGCAGGCATTGTCGACAACCTATGTTAGAGTCTGAATAACTCACCATGCAGGCGATGCTCCAAATATCAGCGGGAGTGTCGTAGCCACTGCCCAGGAGTACTTCTAATGCTCGGTACTGTCTGGTCTGGATGTCTTCTGTAAAATGGTGATACTGAAACAGGAAGAGAGCGATGGTACAACAATAACCA
>KN882416.1:280592-290749 GCA_000934455.1 Apostichopus parvimensis | reverse complement strand
CCCTTACATCTATCTCTTTGTGTTCACCATGCTCATTAACCTGTCTGTATTCTGTGCGTGTTTTTGTCCCTTCTGTTACTGTTACTTGTCATTTAGCCTTTGAAGAAGATCCTGCTAGGATCGAAACGTCAGGCCAACTTACTTTTACACATAAATATAATGTTCACAGATATCATTTCAAAGTTCTTATTGAAGAGCCAAACAAGTCTTTTGTGCCGCAGGTGACAGGATGTTTTCATTCTCAACTATGCCAAAGCAATAAGAATCTTGAAATGATAGCCCTTTCACTAATAAAGTAAGGAGACCAAGTTCCCCCCTCCTCCCCACCCCATCCCTGTAGAGAAGGAAAATATAAACACTAATTAAAAGATCGATACCAGTGTCTGTTTACTTTGCTCACTTTTACAGTGAAACAAAAGGCTCAGATTAAGAGAGGAATTCCTTTAATTACTTTAGATTGACAACATGAAAAGTCTAATCATTTTTTAGTAGAAAAGTCAGATAAATTCTGTGACACACTGAACCAACCAACACTTCAAATACACTTTGCTTCCTATCAACATGGAAAAAACAAAACGATGACATAAATTTTGAAAAATTTATATGCAAACTGCATGGTTTTTCAAGCCAGTCGAAGAGGTATGAACAAGTAGCGGTCATATAACGATTAAACACCGAAATAATATTACTAATGAGCTCTAATCGCATAAGAAAAGCATAGATATCAACAGTCTCTTTCTTATGTGAGTGATCAATGACATCACATGGTTTGGAACAATGCACTTTTGCAAAGGGAAATAGTAAATTTAATAGGGAAATAGCTTTATATTACTCAACACTTTTGTTCCCTTATCAAATACTACTTATATGTACTTGAACCTTACATTGCAAAAACAACTCTTCCATCCATCAGTTCAACAATAGTTTACTAAAAAGCACAATCTGTCAACTTAACTCGAAATAAGGACTGTTATTCATTTCCCATCTACCAAACATTGCTCTCACCAGCAAATGGTTTCCAAAAATGATTGCAAAAAAATCCATCACAAAAAAAACAACTAATTTTTTTTGGAAATTTTACATTGTCTTGCTCTCAGAAGAGGAAGATTAATCTCTTTTTAAATGTCACACAAAGCCATCAAACTCCAGACCTAATTTCTGACAGCCTTTTTGGAAATAAAAGGTCTAAAACCATTTCGCTTAATTTCCCAGACGTGGCACTCATCGAGGGGCGAGTTAATTCTCTATCGGCTGAGTCGATTCCACATCTGCCAGTCGTCTGATTCATGATATACTTTTAATAATCCAGAGAAGTACTTCCACATATCTTTGTACAATCAATCCATGACATCTGACATTTCCTGACTTATCATAGGATCTGTTTAAAGTGGAGAAGACTTTAAGGAAGACATAACAGCCAGCCAACTGTGTTACTTCTGGCCAAGTAGAAATCTCTCGGACCAATCTTGAGTTATCGCTGAGGATAGCTGTTATGTGTATGATAGATACATTATTTATACCTTTATCAACAAAAGATCTGTATAAATTCAGCTTGTATAAAGCTTTACTTCTCTCTTTGCTTGACAAACACAATGGCTTCAGAGGTATGACCTTCACTTTTCATTCGTATCCAACACAAACAACAAACGCGAGGCAACGCGTATGATGGATTTGGATTGTAAAACCCCTTGTGAACAATAAAAACCCTGCAGAAGGCTTTGCCAATGGCAAAAGAGGGAATATTAGCGCTCTATAAATACATTTCGGACGAGTTTCGTGCTATGTAATTAACATTTACAGATTCTTTGTAATATGTACGACAAGAAGGTGAGATTCACATGGCATCTCACGTACAGGAGGTGGAATCAATAAAGGGGTGGTAATGGAAACAAAGACAGTGGAATAAGGAGGGTGGAGGGGGAGGGGAAGGTGGGTGGGATTAAGATGAATGGTATACACAGTTCAAATTCACCGCTTCAGGTGACAAGAGAGTAACACACAGACTGTCATGAGCATTCAATATCAACCAATGGCAACGTTCAAAGAATCAAACAATACCACTTACTAAAATGGGCTGATACATCAGTAACCTTCTTCTAGTGGATAAATTTGAATCCAATAAATTTGACAATTTTTGACTACATTATACCATTGTTATGACTGGACATTTCACTATCATTCAACAATCCTTTATTGAATTACAAATGATTTTCTACATTTTAAAAAAAAGGAGAAAAAAGGTCAGGAAAAAATGCAAAATACATATTAAATGTGACCACACAGGAGGATGAACATGTTAATAGTAACCACCCAGTTGGGACAGTTGTACTAATGACAATTATACTTTCTAACTCCCGATACTTTGAGGCACTCCTACTGACAGTATGAATGGTATGAACATCCTGTTTCTGTCAGATAAAGCATACTGCCAATACTGTTACTTAAAGGCACTCTAATTGACAGTATGAATGGTATGAACATCCTGTTTCTGTCATATAAAGGGTTCCAACCATCCATACTGCCAGTACGATCATCACTTTTAAGCGTGACATCCAAGTACCTTACAGAGCGGTACCACCATTATAAAATGCTGCCAACTGGCTGTTAATAACAATCCAACAGCACAAATACTTTTCTTTACCTATCTGTGCATCGCCGGGTGATTCCTCCTTCACAGATTTCTGTCTCTCTGCCTGCGTCTCTTCTTCACCTTCTTGTCTGACAGTGTTCCCTGTCTCTTCCTGCAGCCTATCTTCTCCGGTGGTTTCTATTGGTCCTCTGTCTGCCCCTCCTCTTCCTCCTTCCTGAAGCCTGTCTTCTCCGGTGGTTTCTGTTGGTCCTCTGTCTTCCCCTCCTCCGTACATGGCCTCCAATGCCTCTGTGTTCACAGCCGTCTCTTCCTCGGGGGAGTTGTTGTTACCCCTGTCCGCGTCCTTTGCATCGTCGCAGTTTTCATTTATATTGTTCATCGCCGCTTCTGATAAACCCGGCTGTTTCTCCTCGCTAGGGGTGGTGAGTGGGGTGGCATTGGGGGTGATGTCAGGGGTGGAGCCTTCCCCGCTCTTTGACGTACTCCCCGTTCGGTTTATTCCTTCTCTGTACTGTTGGTCTACGTCTGGCTCGCTAGTTTCTGTTGAGAAAAAAATGAGCATAAACGATAAAAACTGAAAGCCATGTGACAGAATATGAAACATAACCTACTGCAGGGGGGGTAGAGGCAAGCAGGGGAGGCAATTGGTGGGGGGTTGAAGGGGGATCGCTAGTTTCTGTTGAGAAAAAGATGAGCATAAACGATCAAAACTGAAAGCCATGTGACAGAATATGAAACAGAACCTGCTGCAGGAGGGGGAGGGGGGGGTGGAGGCAAGCAGAGGGAGGCAAAACTCATCTTCAAAAGTTGCCATACATAACCACCTAGTTTAATTGTGTAGTTCAATTTACATGTTGGTTGTTAATTACAATGACAGGAATAAACTCGGTAGTGGGGTAAAGTTTTGTATCTGTTTAGCCCAATCCCTACCAAACACAAAGTAGAATTACAACTCTTTGAACAAGTATCATCTTAAGTCAGCAATGTGAAGCCTGGTGTTTTCTTTCCTTCTTCCTGGGATGACTATTCTTGACAAAATATTATCTCTAGTAATTATCAGATGCAAATATGATCCAATGACTCCCACTAATTATAATATTTTCACCCCCCCCCCACCCACCTCATCACACATCCTATCACAACATAAGCTTGTCTCATTGTTAAAATGTTTATTTGGCATTGTCAACAAATTGTGTAAATATCTGGGCTCTTACCACTGTAACCAACAAAGTTGTTCCCACTGCAAGGTACTTTAATATGCAAAATGAAATCCTTAAAATGATTGTAAAAATTTACCTTCTCACAAATTGCTAAACATCATCTTGACATTGTTATTATTAGCTAAAGCTGTTTTAGAGAACAAATCCAATATTTGACCCTTGAAAGAAACTTTATTGCAATCTACTTTATTTTCAGTTAACCATAAAGCAAGTTCCAACCTTTGATTTGTGGTGATACAGCAACAACAAAAATAACTATGTATTGAGCCAAAGTTTTCAAATAACATTTTTGGTGAAAAAGTGCAACTTCTCTAAACATAGCATTCCACTGCCCTTTAAAAATTTGTATAAAATATGGTAAGACTTTACAAAGATTATCTACATGTGTGACCCAAAGTGCATCGAATATTTTCTGCCAAATTGCACCCATGAATGAATGTGACTTATAAATATGAATATCACAGGAAAAGAGCAAATTTTGTCCTCATAAATTATTCTTTTGAAACGAACATCGCCTGAACTGTCAATTCCTATGAAAAATAATTCACATTTAGGAGACTCGTCTGTCAACCAAAGATACACCACCAGAGATGTCATGGGGGTGTGATGCTTTCGAGCAGGAGTCACTGCTGGACTCCACTTAAGGGATTACATACACAACTAAGATACACCACCAGAGATGTCATGGGGGTGTAATGCTTTGGAGCAGGAAATCACTGCTGGACTACACTTAAGGGATTACGTACACAACTAAACTCATCCAAGACGGCATCAGACAGGACAACAATACCCTGACAAATGTCTGACACTGAAAGTTTGCAGTACTCTTTGCTATGCAGGTTAGTTTTGTTGGCCCACACAAACTTTGAAACTAAAGAGCTTCTCTTTGTAAGTTTCCTCACAAAACAAAGGAATGAAAATGAAACAGAAAGAATGAAAGACATCAAAGTCCTTGTTTGCATTATAGATGTTATCACTGATTCAGAAAAACTGACATGTTATTCTTAGTTTTGTTTTATTTCGGTTTTTATTTTGATGTTATTCTTAGGTAATGACACAAGACTGCTAGATTAGATGGACTGAAATTCAGGGAGCGGGATGAGAGGATGAAGCTGGGTGATTGTCTGTTACGTTCACCTCCCACTTCGCCATACATCACCACATGGGATATACTGTTAGTTTACTGTACTGTTTAAGCATCATCTGGATCTTTTATGCCCCAAGACAATCTTGCTTCCAGAAAACTGTATTAATACTCACGATTTTCACTTTGAATAGAGCAGAAAAATGTTACAGCACGATGCGATCTAGTGACTGTTTCAATTGTTTGTAATTTCCCAATTAGTTTTCTGTTGTTGATTTACTAATGGTTTCCAACTTAGCGGGTGAAGCTATTGGTCTAGCCCGAGGGTAAACATAAAACATCTAGGCAGAGGTTGGATTATCTTGAAAATTGATTCAATTGTTTATATAGTATTATCTGCTGCTGATTACAACATTCGGGGAATCGAGAAATACTTCAAGAGTGATTGTGGGGACAAATGCCAATGTGGCAGCAATGAGTTCAGTTTTCAAAACCAAACATCAAGATGTATATTTCCAGTGGCAGATGGACCTACTTCTAACCTTTTCAGTGCTACAGACATCAGTAATCGCAGCAGGATTTGAGGTTTCTGTGTTAAGTTTTTCTCTCCTTAATAGGGTCTTTGATGGGGACTGTTTGTCCCTTCTGTTCCATTTTTTTTTTTTTTTTTGTTGATACAGAACTAAACTCCACTAGTTTGTGCATATTATTATGTTATGTATATATCAAGTTGTTAATTATCAGCTGCGTGCACCCTTCCTGTGCACAGAGCACAATAATTAATACCACCATGGTAGAAGCTGTGTTAAAAATTTTATCTTTTTACCATTGTAAAAATTGTCTCTTTGTATCTGAGAAACAAAAAGACAATTGTTAATGTAACAATGCATGATTTATCAAATCCAACTGACTGGTTAGGTTTAAGGTTCATATTTTGTTTACTTGGGTTAAGGCTTTTAACTATTTTTCAAACAGCACATTGTAATTTCAGTTAACAACAGTACAAGTACATTCCGACATATATACCACGAGACCTTGTGAGAAAGAAACCTCAAAATGAAAGATAACGGATCTTGTAATCTAAGCAGCACCGGTTCTCATCAGACATAGCCAGGAGTCAAGATAAAGAAGAATATTTTGCATTATTCAGCTTCATGGAAAATCCCGGATCCTTTGAACTTGAAAGTCGTAAATCATTCTCTTTGACAAAACTGCCTGTTAACATTCTGTCAAAAGCTAAAATAATTTGGAAAAATGCCCAATCCGCTTTTGCAGCGTGTCGTTGGTACATTAGCATGAAATTGTTTGGACAACATTTTTGTCTTGGAATTGAATGAAATGTTTACATTACTAACTAATTTATGTCTCTAAGGTGAAAAGAAAAAAAAATCTGGGAGGCTGTTTTAGATTGATCAATTGCAAACTTGTTTTAAGTGATTCTCGGTAAGTTTGATAAAATGGGCAACCGGCCGATTTTAACAATCTACTACTTGAAATTCCTCTGAATACTAAAGGCTTACTTGTCAAAATACTCAATGCATTGGTTCATTACAATTCACTTCGAAGTAAACATTTCATCCACTCGTTATATCTCTTTAAAAACATTCTGAAGGAAACTCAAACTGGCTTGTATGAGTCACTTGGAATTCATAAATTCATTTGACAATTGTATGAATTCTTATAATAACAATTGACTTTACTCTTGAGTGCATTAAATTTATTTCATTACAATGTGTTGTTGTGTTGCTATCTGTACAAGGAACTACTGCTATGCACTGCTTTGGTGCAGCATTGAATGCTGTATACAACCCAAGGCTTTGTGAGACAACCTACAATAGATTAAATGAATGATTCTACTGCTCAAGGACGACGAAACAACACTCTGTCGCCATGGTGCTTGTATCGCCGCAAAGATGTTGTGATACAGGTTTTTACAACAGGCAAAGTTCAACATTTAAAATCGTTTATAAACATATTTTCCAGTTTCCAAGAAATGCCTGAGTTACATTGACAATTCTACCGGGCAGTTAGGACAGACTCTTTGATGTTTGTGTGTTTGCTTACATTGTGTAACCTACGTTTGATTCCTACAAAGTACTGTAAAGTAGCGATCAAAATGCTGTGACAACCTTGAGATTATACAAGTGGACTGGAGGTTTAACTTAGATCCACAACGGATGATCATCATGCACCTGCTACCACAACGTTTCCAAACGGTCTTCATCTCTGTGAACAGACTCTCAGTTTACTTGTCAGTGTCTTTCTTCTAGTTCTTCACATGGTTTACCTTTAGTTTTCTTAAATCTGCACCCCCCCCCCCCCCCCCCCTCCCCCCCCCCCCCCCCCCCCCCCCCAATCACACACAAAATCATGAATAAAATGATTCAAGTATCCATCAAAATGAGTTTTGTCCCCTTCATGTCACCATCACCTTCTTATTCTTGTTTCCAACCCATCTTCCATATCCTATTATCCTGACTCTTTGATTCATCTGATTCAGACTTGCTCACACACTTTGCTCCATCTATTTCTTCTCTCATGCCCTGCACCCTGATCCTCCCCCCCCTGTACCCCTCCATCCTCACACCCATTTCTGATCCCCCTATCCCCTGTATGTTTTTCCCAACTACTCTCTCTCATATCATCTTCCCACCTAGTTTTCACTTACTTCCTACCTGGACCACTGACCACCAAACAACACCATAGCAACCTGGTCATTTGACCCAGAGGTCACCGTTGATAATTAGGACAAACACTCAAGTCATCGTATCTTTTCCATGCAAATCATCAAAGCATTATTCAAGGGATACCACACAGACAGTGTCCCACACATCCCAACAAGAACTCTTTAAGCCCTCCATAACTTGTCCCCCTCCCCCATCCCCCACCCCTCTGACTCCACCTCAGTGGCCATCATCTCACCTGTCAGCCGTCGTCTCCTCTCCGTCTCCTTCTCACTATCTAGTTCTTTCAGCTGTCTCTGTTGCTGCTCCAAGAGTTCCATCTGTTTCTTTTGTTTCTTCTTCATTTTTCGTTTCTTATTTTTGGACATTTTCTCCTGAGTTCTCTTCTCTACCGGTGCTGTACTGACTGCAAACACAAACACACACAAAATAATATATATAAGTATAGATATATAATTGATCATTTCACTTAAAAATTTAAAACATCAACAAATGTAACAAACCGGGGGAAAAAATGGGAAAATATGCAAAACAAAAGACAGAGATAGAGAGAGAGAGTAAAAACGGAGAAAAAGATCTCTATAGTGTAGAATATCAATATTCTTTACATTTAATTCCACATCAGAAAGTCCTTTGGGGAGATTGAGGCTTTCAAAGGAATTGCATGAATTTTTTCCCACTTTGTCAGATCTACATGCAAAGTACTGCATGAAACTAGAAAGCCTTAAAAACAATCACAGTTTGTGGCGTATTCATTCAAACTTTATTGTAGCATTAACTTTTATAGCATACAGCAAGATTATGTGTGTATTTGCCAAGTACGTATAAACTATTTCAAAAAAGGACTCAATAAGATCAGAAGAAAGCTCCAAATATCTTGGAGAGATGAATGAAGAAGAAGGCAAAATAAAACACACAAACAGACACATGAAAGAGAAGGTGTGGGAGGGACATGACAAATTTTTTATTAAAGAGATCATGAGTGGATGGCCGACATCACAATATGCACTGTTGTTGGGCAATGATCAATCACTGTAATCAGAGTTGGTAATAAAAACATTATAAAAACAACCAAAGCAAACAGAACTAGTAATAACTAAAGCAAACAACAGAGCAGAAGCCTGTAACCTTGAGCAAAATGACTCCTGTAAAAGGAAATAAAAACACGCACACAAATTGCAGTTACACACACAGACCTGGGTCAACATACACCCACACACACATTTCACGCACGCACACACACACACAAAAGGAAAAAAAAATACTAGAAACATGACACTTCCTTGTTGATAAACGATTCTCACATTACGACTGTCCTACACACACATTAACTGCTAAATTAATCCTACTACTACTACGGCTACTGATGCCACACAACACTGAATATTATAAAAAGTTAACAAATCTATTACAATATTAAGTATAAAAGTTCCTAGAAACATGACACTTCCTTGTTGATAAACGATTCTCACATTACGACTGTCCTACACACACATTGACTGCTAAATTAATCCTACTACCACGGCTACAGATGCCACACAACACTAAATATCATAATAAAAAGTTAACAACTCTATTACAATAGTATATAACTTCCTTGTCATGGAATTCAAAGTGCCTAGCTTTATGCTATTAGAAATACGTCTTGATCAGGAGAAGACTAAAACATTTCACAAGACTACCTAACATACAGCGTCTTTGACTTCCCTACTGAAAGACTGTTATAACACTCATGAAACATTTCACCTCAGCTTTAACATCAGACTACATGCTGTTTATCACCACATCCTACCAGAGTCATGTATGTTGAAATTATTCAAACAATTAGCTTTAAATATCCAATCCTGCACTTCCCTTTAATCACTGCCTCTCAGAACTGATCTCCCTCGATGCTTTATTTATAATCATTGCATCTTCTTGATAATGTCGTTACCACCGGCATTGTGAGAATTGTTTTACTGTTTTTCCCGAGATTGTCATTTCTCGTTCACGCAGGCTTCAATTTCCCGTATGTTTGATGAAAAACTTGCTCGGTACCTTATCTTTTTGACATCACTCCCCAAAAATCAAAATGCATATTTTCCCTGCTTCCCACTGCCAATCCAGAATAAAGAGAATATTTAACCCACCTCTCCATCCCTAACAACCCTTCCTTCCCTATCAGAGCTCAAAAATTGCACCCTTTCCATCCATTGATCCATCATGGTAATGCTCACCTAACACCTTCCCCCGACCCAAGTCCTTTGCCTACCGATATCCTTTGATATCCTTCCTACTTCTGAAACAAGTTCACTTGGTCTCGTTTCAGATATCTATCGTCTTCGATTCCTTTTCCCATCAAAACCAAGATTCTATTTTTAGTATTTTACCTGAAGATAATGGTGGTTTCGTTTTGCCTTTCATCCACTCCTTGGCTTCTAGGGCCAGCTTCCGTATATACTCCTCACTGACGCACATGAGTATGTTCTCTGGCTTGATGTCCGTGTGGATGATACGACACTTGGTATGAAGGTAGTCGACTCCTTCCAGCGTCTGATGAAAGAAGGAGAGGTAACCGGGACGTTGAGAATGATGAATAA
>KN882416.1:217246-250018 GCA_000934455.1 Apostichopus parvimensis | reverse complement strand
AACATTGGAAATATCAATTTTAGGGGTGGAAAACCTCTATGTTATCATTTCGTGTTGGTTTACTGTGTATTTGCCCACATGCAGAGAGGTAAGATATATAGATAGATAGCTATAACACCAGAATCGATTAAAAAATAACACCCAATGTCATAATGACAAAGGTAATACAAGTTCACTCTAGGGTAGGGTAGAGCAAGGCAAGCACGCTGAGATTGTGAGGAGACATGTAAGCCACAATGCAAAGTAAGTTAAAAAACAAACAAAAAAACAAAGGGAAAGGCATCCCTTTCTATAATTGGTGCTGCTGTATATATGTCAAAATGACAACTCTGTATGAAACCATGATATCATATAAATGTTGTAGTATAGATCTCTCATATATAAAGCCAAGGTGTTGACTGACTTTGCTCAGATCAAATAATGTCAGGAGTGTTTACGGACACATGAAAATACTTTAAGTGCAAGGATGAATGAGCTGAATTCGATTGGACTTCCTTTAAACTCACACATCATACACACATGAGAATGATATGGGAGGCTTTAATAAGCTGTCTGCTCTCTCTCTATGAGCTTTCATCTGATCCTCCATGGCATACATACATTATACAAGGATTTCAGAGACGAGGAAGAAAAATTGTTTATTTCATCCCAAAAACTTGCTGACGTCAATTCATCTTCTAAGGAGAGCTTTTTTATGCTTGTCACATATATGCCTTTGGAGCATGTGAAATTATTCAGGCTTTCTTAATGCACCTTTATTGCAGACTGAAAACTTGCAGTATATATATGTACAGTCGGCGAAATTCTTGGCGAGGGTTGGGCTATACTGTTCAGAAATTTGCTCACTGACCTAGCAACTTAAATTACTGGATACAATATATCGGTTGATGTCAACAAGCTGGAAATAAAGATGAAAAGGAACTAAGTTGTAACAATCAAATTTTTTTTGTAATCACTAGGCCATCCATAACTTAATAGAAAATGGTGGCATGTCTATATAACTCTTTATAATCCTTCAGACTTCAGACAAACAACTTTTGGTAAAAGTAGGTGGACAGGACTTTGTTGTAAGATATAAACACGGGGGGGCGTTTCACAAATTTTGGGTACGAACTTGTGACAAGTGTTGACAACACTGTTAAACTGTAAATCAGAAGGACCTTTTCTGTTAAATTAGAGAGTTCATTCCAGGAAAGTGCAACCATCGCTGTGTTCCGAGAGATTCTTAGTTAATAATGCAGCTGATTTTTCAAAATTACAAAATTGTCAAATACGTCGATCCAATGCTACTTACAGTACTTCACTACATCTTTATTCTCCTTTCATTGCGTGCAGGTACCAGGACAGATTCACTTAACAGCTGAGATGATATGCACGATTCTTATTCAGTATCGATTCCTTTTCCAATGTACCGATTCCTTTTCCAATACACCCTTGGATGGTGAAACAATTTCTGTCCTTTTAGTTGGTTACAGCTCTTGAAGTTCTCTTTTTTTGTAATCGTTCATCCGCAGGGTGGCAACATGCGCAGCTGGGAGTTTGGAAAGGTCTCGCTTGAGAAACATTTTAACTCTTAAACCAACTATTCAGTATTGGGTCTTTATGAAAAGGGACCATAATTGGATGGGAGAATGCAAAGGTGTGGAGGAGGAGGAGGAGGAGGAGGAGGAGGAGGAGGAGGAGGGGTGGGGAAAGATAGACTAAATCAGGAGGATAATTTGTTCACACATACATCATCTACATTTGCTCTATCTTATGCAGTGTTTAGCATCCACTCTCTGGATGTAGTGTGAGCAAGGCTTACATGTCAAATTTTATTGACAAGACAATATTTCCTCGCACGATTCAGACCCTCTTCACCCATTTCAATTTCTTCTTCTTTATCAGGCTATACACACACGAAAAAGGTTATCAGCTAAAACAGACGCTGAAATACACCCACTGCAGACGACACTTACAAAAAAAAAAAAAAACCCATGGATGGCAATAGGAGAGTACTTAAAAACCTTGGACGGAATCTCAGCATGGCTGTGCCTGCTCAACGCTGCTCTAATAACATCCCTCTTCAGGTCTTAATATCAACCTGGTGCCACACAATGCCCCCTTGGGGGGTGACAGGTATGACAGCCCTGATTAACAAAGCGACCAATAGCCTGCCTTTACCCTTTGGAACAGGAAGATCAATCATATATGCTTGCGGCCAGTTTAAGACATTGTTTTCTCTTCCTTCAAAACACTTGAGATTATAGTGAATCCCGGTGTAAAATCCACGCAAAAAGTCGACGACGACACACGTGCACACAGAAGAGGGGGGAAAAAAATTGCTATGCATAAAAAGTGTCCTCATGTAGTACTTGGCAACATTAGATTAAGCCACAGGTGGCCAAGTTTATGCAATAAAGTGAAGCCAGATCTACAGTCCCTCGCTTGGCATGGCAAAATTTAATATCTCGCATCTTTGCATGAGAAAAATTTTCCTTAGACTGATCTAATTTAGAGAATGAAAGTGTTAAAGGAAATGCTTCTGTTTTTTGTGTGTGTTTGGTGAAAAGAATACAAGTATCAAACATGTATGTAAGCTTTATTCTAAATGAAAACATTTGACAATTAGTTCACTTATTTATTTAACAATTAATTCATGAAGTAATATTTTTTGCCTATAGATTTGTATTGGTTCATAGTATTAGAATGACCCTGCTTAAGGAAAGGGGGGGGGTGGGAAGGAAATAAAAAAATTCTCTTTGATCAAACTATTTCCTTTAAGCTACTTTTAAGCTACTTTTAACCCTTTCCATTGGGTTATAACAAGTTTATGTCATTTTAATCAAGTCATGCAATATTCACACATATATAAATGACTACAACTCGAGAGTATCTAAGAGATGTGATTAATGTTACACATGTTTTCAGATACATCATCTTTTATTTAATTGACAAGTCTGTTAAATACAAGATGGCAGCAAAGTCAACACCAAATGCAGCTTTAAACCATAAAACTAACTGGTTAAGGTGATTACAAGTGATGATACATACCTGTCTCTTATGGACACACTCCTGGCATATCAACTGCAACATTCTTGTACTGCCTGCCCCCCCCCCTCCCACACGACTCTCTGTAGGTTCATTACCCCCTTCAATCATAAATCTCCCCATTTTCCAACGTGCTGACCAGAATGGCAAAGACACAATACAGTTTGCTCTAGTAAAGTGACTGAACTTAGCATTACCAACTCACTCCCCTCCCCCCATTACTCACTCACTCCCCTCCCCTCTCCTTTTCCCTATCCTGTTCCTCCAGATCACATTCGAACATGCTGTAAACTTTCTACATTCAAAAGTCTACTTAAGACCCATTTTATCACTTGTTATTTTGTAAATTAATTTAGTTTCTTTGTAAAGCGCCTTGAGCAGTGACTTTTGTCTACTGATTTGGCGCTATATAAGTCTCATTTATTATTATTATCATCAATTCTGATTGCTTTATATACCACCACAAAGTTAACAAGAGTAAGGCTGACAAAGTGACATGAATTACCTTTCTGATAATCGTCTGGATCTTCCTGCTCATCATCATCTGATGCTAGCTGCTCGGCATCCTCATCCTCCTCCTCTTTTCCCTCATTTGCATAGTTTGTAGTTGTCTCTTCTTCCTCCTCCTCCGAATCATCCACTTTCTTTGGTGGCGGTTGTTTATGTCCCTGAGATCTAGAGTCGACAGATAAAAAATAAAAACACACTTGCATTTTTCATTTAAACAATCATCTCTCCTCTCTCTGTCATAAAAGCAGACCTCACACAAGAGCTACTGTAGGTTTTAACCTGCTCTTTAGCAATGGGAAGGACGAAATGATGTTGCTGCATAAAATATACGACAAGCAGTCATATATGTGCAAAAAACATGCATCATGGCCATAAGAAGCTGATAGGAATCTGCTGCATAAATAAGAACAGTTTTTACTTTCAGCTGAATCTCCTGGTTTTTTTTTAAACCTTTTTCTTATCACATTTAGCTTCTAGCTGCTATTTATATAACAGCATCTCTGACTCATAAAGTTAAAAAGATCTATATAATGGCTCGGGTTTTTGCTTCACAATTAATAATATATAACTGTTAAATGCAAATTTATGCGCAAGATTAACTGCCCCAGATTTTTATATTAAAACTGGCTGAAATGAATCAGCAATGCCAAATGACAAATTGACAGATTTCTTAAGTTTACAAAAGCAACAAATTGGATATAGGTTATCTCATATGTAACAACAAGTCCTACACTGTAATTCACAGAAGTGTCATCACCAATACTCTATACCAATAGTGACATGTACAGAACTACTGTACTCTTTAACACTGTAAACAACACAAAATTTGTTAGAGATTCAAATACGTTCTCGCACAGTGAGGGTAAGCTGCACTTTACCTCATATATATACAAATATCACTTCAGACGGGACCGATCGATTCATTGATTTTTATGTGCAGGGCTGCTAAATTAAAGGGCTCCGCATGCAAGGCTTATTGGGATACACACTTCACATGTACTGATAAGAGAAAACCTTTCTGACATTTTTCCAGTTGAATACATCACTTCAGAGAGAATCCGATACATGATAACTTCCCGTTCCAAGTTTAGGAACGGATGAAAAGCAAGTCAAAATGATAAACTTCAAAAAGAATTTTCATAGTGTAACCGATGGAAAACTAAAAACTGGACACTACAGCGAATCTTAATCTAAATAAGGGAGATATATAATATATACAAGAAGACAAAGGGGGGGGGGGGGGAGTAAACCAGGAAACCTGGCAGTCAGATGTATAGCTTCCTAATTTCTTCAAGGTAGAGAATTGAAGCATTTATCACGGTGTAAAATCTGCACAATTACACTGCACTTTTGCTAATTGGCTGCCTTGCCGCAGGTGTATACATACAATTACTCAGACTACATCGTTCTGGGTCAAATTTTTACCAGCAATCATTGCCGATACAATTGCAATTGTAACACTGGTTGTGTTTTTCTCCCAGGCTCAACAAGAAAAAGAAAGAAAAAGGAAAAAAAAAAAACCGGCATTGATCCAGGAAGTTTGTTGAAATAAATACAGTGTTGTTCATTGTAGACAATTACAGGTAATAAATTACCCGGAATCAAATTGCAAACCTCTACGCAAACTCAAATTGTTGGATACAATATGGAAAGGTGTTATAGCAGTTATTGTACACAGAAATCATGGTATTAATGTTAAAGTAATCTGAGACAAAAACCAGAGCCTAAAAGACTACTACACAAACTTTGAACACTTGACTTATACCCTGAGTAACAGTCTGTCTTGATTGGAAGTGTTACATACATACATATTAGGCACTTATATAGCACTGCTACATCGAGATCGTAGCGCTTTACAACTTAGCCTTGGTCATTGGTAACTGGTCACACCTACACACCAAAGTGTGCGCAATTCAATCAATCTCTCCTGGGGCACCACAGTGCACCACAACCACGTGTCCCCTGGGGGACTTCCCATAGGGTGCAGCCACAAACCGGCGCACGCAACTATATTTACAAGTTACCTCGCAAGTCCCCATTTATACACCTGGGTGAAGAGAGGCAATGTAGATACAGTGCCTTGCCCAAGGACACAACCCAATGATCTGGCCAAGTGTTGCAAAGAATACAGCCATATTTCTTTCAGGTGCTGTTGGATAAGGAAACCCACTACCCGTTCCAAATTTAAGTGACAATACGTTCAGTCCAACGAACACATATTTTTGGACCAACATCCTGAAGATTACAGATCTCGTGCCAAAGTAATGGTAGAATTCTGGTTAGCCCAGAAAAATTCCTATTGGGTCTTGAAAGTGCCACACTTTTTGTACTTACCTAGCTAGAAGATTCTTTATTTCCTTTTCCCTTTTCTTAAACACAAAATTTATACTCTGCTGCCTGATAATAAATTCACTTAGTCCTGTATCTTTAAACCTCTGTGAAGGTATTCAAGTGATATATATATATATCCAGGGTACAGAAACATCCACATCAATTTTTTTGAAATACTTACAGTCACTGGAATTCTCACAAAATGATTAAGATATTCAGAAATAGGTCAATGTTATTGTTCTTTCTATGTTTGTGCACTTCTCTACTCACATGCATGAATAGCTGTAACTTAAAATGGCATGAAATCGTCGAGCCATTCATAGCAAAATGGGCGGGGGAAAAAATTAATTTCTATGACAATAAAACCATTTTTTACCCCTTCAATGCACCCAGTCGAGCAAGGAAAGACGACAGGGATCAATGGGAAGAAGTGGTTTATTCGGTTACAAATATCTTACGCTAGGAGAGAGATTAAAGAGGCCCTGATTTAGAACGGGCTCTCAGCTGCTACAGTAGTTATATATCATTAATTAATTTACATACAAGTTGTAATATGTGTCTGTTCACATACATACAAGTTGTTAACTAAAAAGATGCCTCACACAAGTCCTCTGCTAAACTAAATCATTTGGTTCTGTTTAAAAAGGTCGGCAGTATTGCCCCAAATATGCTAGAAAGTCTGATAATGGTCATCCATACTCAAACTTCATTGAGCAGTTTTACCGCCAAGTGCTTGAAACAGCTATATTTAACGGTCTATTTTAACACTCCTCATTTCAAGGAGGATAATTGATGAACAGAGCCTTGTTGGAATGGACTTTTGAAACCTTGTAGCAATTATTAGCATGTAAAGCCTTTGCGACTAATACTATGACCTTTAAGTTCCTGACTGCATCGATTTTCCAATGTTTGATCAAAGTCCTTGAAGATGCTTTGTAAATAAAATTGTTAGAAAAGAAAAACATTTTGAATACGATGTGTGAAATACTTCATAGAATTTCTTGTCTGATGCTGAAAATGTGCAATCCTATAGCTCTCCTAGAACAGTTAACTGTACAAGGTCCTGTCCAAATTAACAAGAAGCACCCTATTGGATTAACAACCGATTCTCTCCCTCATATAGTCCCTGTAGAGTGTACACAGACTTTTATGTAAAGCACTACAGGAACAACTTCATAAAGACCCATAATTTACACCACCACTACAACATCATGACGGATTGTGTCCCCTTTAAGGTATTTCATGGGTTTTTCTGGTCCCCCTGCAGCCCCCACCAACTTTGCCCCCTCCCCGGACAACCAGACTTTACTTTGTGGTTGTCTGAGCATATTTGGTTGCCCCAAAAATTGTGCATAATTACAAATGACCAATATGTACACTGTGGGAGATATTTGTATTTACATATCACAAGTAAGTATATACATATATCACAAAAGTTCACACAACAGATGGCATGAAAACAGCACCTATGGATCCCTTACTGCACTCCATCATCTAGGCATGCAAAAATAATGAAGAGATGTGAAGATGCCGAGTCATTAATTAAACAAATCAAGAAAATAACAATGACATCAAATATTCCTTGAAATGGCTGTGGATAACAGATAACTCTGTTATTTTGAATATAAAACATAAAATGAATAAATAACTAAATATAGAAACAGTTGTTACTAACACTTTCTTTCTATCACATCGGAGTCCCACCCATTTCCAAAAGGGTTCCTGTTCCATAGTACCAGTCCTCCTATTCCTATATACTTCTCCCTGTTTTCATATATTCCTACAAAATTCCATATTTTCTTAACAAACTCACATTTCCCTAGATATTGAGAAAAGCTAAGCCACCTGCGCCATCAAGAGCTAAGCCCTCAAGTAACTAAATTTAGTATCCTGCTGCATAAAGAAAATATTACTACATGTATGCTAAATATAACATATATCTATACATATATATATCAACCGTTACAATACCAAAGGAAACCTGTTGAGGTATGAAAACGCGATGCACAAATGTTCGTTGAATTTCTTTTTTCTTGCTTACGTCAGAGAAATGAGCATTTCTTTGCATCGCCAACAGTAGCAGGTCTGTAACATGACTGACACCTGTCTGGACGGGCAAAACATCTCCTTTCCACACAAAAATATAAAGAAAACCAGCCAAAACTAACAACCATTCAGATGATCCACAAACCAAAGTGGCTTTTCCAAGAGAAGGGGTGGACAAAAATTAAATCTCCAGCTATTAAAAGAATCCTACTGTATGCGTGCATCAGAATGACGAACGGAAAATTCGGTCTGATGTCTCGGCGCTGGAAGCAAGACGCTAACTGAATCTCGGTTCATAATTGATCTCGCATAACAAACTTCTTTGTCGGGGACTGGCGAAGAGGAAGTGTTTGGAGGAAATGTGCAAAGTAGGTTGGCCGTGTTAATGCTGTATGCCTGATCAATCCAAGTAGGACGAAGTAAGAGATAGAGAGACAGATAGAGACTGGTTCAGCTTTACATGTATCTTGAGAGTTGCAAGAAGTATGTCTTAATTAAAAGCTATGGAAAAGGACAGTTTGGAGTATTAATTGAAGCTTCTTTTTATTTAAATAATGAAAGGGGATATTGACTTTTAAGTAAAATAAGCTGTACGCGCCCAAACTAGTATGATGCAAACCAATATTTTGAGCCTGTGCATATAGAATTTTGTCCAATAATAAACTTCAACATGCTGGTTTTCACACCATTACTTACTGTAAATAGTGTTATGGCAAAAATAAATTCTGATGGATGGATGTTTGTACTTTTGATAGAAATAGCTTAAAAGCTTTGAACAACAATTTCTACAAAAAAAAGTCATACACACTACATTTCTCTTTTCTTGAAATTTCAGCCACACAGCTATCTTTATGCACAATGTTGAAAAAATGAAATGCAAGAAGATGGTGGGTGGTAGGAGGGAAGGGGGGAGAGATGGGATAATGGGAAGGGGAGGGATTAGGAAGAAAAAAGAATTCTGATATAAAATATATCCCAAACAATGGATGCCTGTGAAATATCTTCTCTCCATTTTCCTTCCAATAATACTACTGTACTGGCAGTAACACTTTCATGTGGGTGGTATAGTCCTAATGGGACTGACATACATGCTTTGGGTGTGTAGAGGCGTAGTACGCTTCTCAGCACTGTCATGGGAAACCCTTTGCGGTAACACCATTGATTGTATTCACTAAACAAACGTGTCACTTGCTTCACCATGCAAACAAAGAGGAGCGTTAATTTCGCTCGTCTGTCTAATGTCAAAGACGAGTAATACAACTAGGGTTCCACTTAACTCACACTGTCAGTAGTAATAGATTACTGCACTGAGATCAAAAAAAAAAGTACAACTTAAAGAGGAGATGAAGCAACCTCTGAATGAGTCTTACAATATTCATGTTAATATCAAAAGCAAAAGAAAGGAGGCATTTTACCTAGGTAATAAAAATTGACAAAGAATGAAACAAAAGAGATGACAGATGTTTCTAACAGTATATTGCTCTACTAATTAGCACATGTACATCATACAGTTGAGCTTTTACACTATAAATTAGGTTATATTGCCTCTCTGATGTTTGTTTTAAAGCTACATGAGATGAGTTTCTACTCATGAGAGGGGTGTACGTAGGGTGCGACTGTATGGGAATATAGGATTTGTGCAGGGACCAATGACTGCATTGGTGCAGGGACCATTGACAGCATTGGTGTAGGGACCATTGACAGAATTGGTGCAGGGACCATTGACAGCATTGGTGCAGGGACCATTGACACCATTGGTCAGATGCCCACTATATTGTACAATATTAGAGCTTCTCTTAGAGCTTATAAACAGATCTGGGAGTCCATGTACTAAGTAATGTCTGCAGAGGATTAGCTGACAGTTCACAGATCTCCATCATTCAGCACAATTTCAAAATCCTACAAAATCTTTCTGGTATAGTACTACTCCATCAGTCCCATGCCGTAATTTGTTTCAGACTAGCCTAGAAATTTCTGCCACCAGCCTGAATGTTATCAGCCTGCAAAGAATGCATTATCACTTATGCCTGCAGTAATACAGTGATAGCTGTGGCAAGTGTTAGACAGGATACCTAACATTACATAAACCAATATCAATGTTCAAGTTTTAATGCTGATAGAGCACTTTTTTCAAGTGAGTCAATGTTCAGCTAGCCCAGAAGTCTTCCAGTGTCTAAAAACCCTTTCAGCAGCACTACGGTTTCCATGCTTTAAAGCAAATGAAAATTGCAGACTTTTTCAATATCAAGACATGTCTTAGAGTTTAGTATGAAGCCTACACAATGTTGACCTTGTATGTTAGGCTACTGTACCTATACCAAGCCTAACAATTTGTTACTCAGATTGCCAAATGTATGCTAACCACTTTCAATAATTTGCTTTGCCTTTGAGGAGGACATTCAATGAGCCATGAACTCCAAACATGACATACTGTAGTCATAACTTTCCATCTCAGTTTGACTTCTGATGTCCACTGTATCTCAGACTTCAATAAAAACTTTGTTCTCGAGAGCGTAAGTCATATCACATTAGAAGAAACGTTCAACTGAGGATTTTTTCCTAATTTTCCAGACTACACATTTCAAAATTCAAGGGCTTTCAACATCTAGAAAGAGGTTTGCCATTTTCCCTGACTTTTACAATTTTCCAGACCATGCAGGAACATTCTACATAAATAATCAGTCAGGCTGTAATCCTTCCCAGGAACCAATTAAAGGTTTCCATACAACTAATACTGGCAACATGAATGAACGACCAAAGTTTATGTTTAATTCACAAAACGAAACTCTCTTTTGATTCTAAAGTCCAGTGATTCTCTTTAATGAGTATGTTTGACATTCCTAACAAATCAACATGATTAATCTCACCCTACCTTTTAGTTGTTTGCTTAATTATCCTAGACAGGGATATACACACCATTCCAACTGATCCATAAATATTTTTCCTGCATGAGGTCTGGGGTGCACCAGTCAGATGAAACTACTGTTCCCTCCCTGCTACATGATTAACTACATACAATCCCATAGAGCGCCGTGATGGCAGGTAAAAACAAACTAACTACTTTATTAAAAAGTCCTGACAGAGGCACCCGAGTGAACGGGATGGATTTCATTGTATTCTCATGCCGCACAATTTATCGTCCACAACTTCTCATAACGGTTCTATTGTTATTTTTATGAAAGAATGGGTCATATTTGTTTAATACCACTAACACTGATTGTCTTGTCATTTTTGTTTGTACTAAAATGAGAGTTTAATAAAAAAAATTAAAAAATAAATAAATAAATTAAACAAAAATTTAAACAAAATTAAACCAAAAAAACACTGATTAATGTTATTCAATTGTTAATATCATGTGATATCTGACAACTTGCTTTTGTTATTATTCTATATAACAGGTACACTTTCAACTACTGAATTATGTTGTAACATTGTAATACTTCAAGTACTATGGACACCTCTAGAGCCAATTTGCCCCATATTCAGTACATTTGTCAGTCTGATACTCTCAGTATCATTCAAAGTCTGTTGAATTTTTTCAAACAGCTCTTTTTGTTTCCATGATACACACATTTTTAAGTTTTGATAAATCTGGGTAACTCATTTAATATGTGCAAACTATGACGTACAGTGTTGTGCTTATCAAAGTTTCTTATTTTAGCCCTTAATAAGTTAACCCATAATTACAAGCCCACATATATCATTTGAAAAATGTGATGTTCCTCTTTTCAAAGAAGACAATAAAATTCAAAAAATCACCTTAGGCCACAAAAAAATGTGTTCAAGGGTCCTTGAAACAAAGGAATTACATAACAGAAAATTAGACAGTCACTCCCTTTACATCATTGATGTTCATAATTAGCTATATGTTTATTCATAAATAGAGAGCTAAATCAAGCAAAAACTTGAAAAGACCTGACACCATCAGCTATTCATTTTTAATAGTTGTGCACAAAAATAAGTAACTGCAAAATTTCACCCTCTTTTTACTTTCTTTCTCGCTTCAAATGAAATGTTACTTCATTTTACTGCTAATAATGACCACAATAGAAAACAAAAGTCAGCAAATATCGATAGCAAAAATGTTAACGAAAACCTCCATAATTGTCAGAATATTGCTTTCTTTCAAAACTTTCAGGAAATTTACTGTCCAAAAAAACATAAAAACAAGGGAGATCATTCATTAACAAACCTGCCATCTTCATAAACTCTGGCTTCTTGGCCCACTAAAGTCAGCAGAAATCTCATTTTCGTTATCACCCAATGAGAAAGAGTATAAAGAATGTCAAGCACTGAGGTTGAAAGACAATTCTTGATGTCTAAAGTACCTTGCCACATTGCATAGAATTTCACATCGTACTCAGAAAGCCATCGACAAATGCATCTTTCTCTTCAAAAACTTCCTCAACAGGACATCAGAGAAGAACATCTCTTTGCATTATCCTTTTATTTATTTATTTTCCCTTTTTTTTTTTTTTTTTGCTTCCTTTGACAGATATGACCATTTGCAGTTTTCCTGCTATGATAAAATTTGAGAACAGAAGTGCACAAACTAATCCAGCAAACAAATGCGATAAAGACCCATAATTATCAGATCCGCAGACTAATTCTCGACATGGTGTTCCAGACGATCACAGTATGTATGTAATTTGCAAGGTTACTCCTCTGTGTCCTAATTCCATCTTGCATTGTTCTTCACTCTCAGCTGGCAACACCCCTTCCCAAACAAACCATCCCACCAACAGGTCCGTCCTTCCAACAACTACCTGGCAAATTCTTCAAACGTGGTTCACCATCTGGTAAAATTGACACAGTCTTAATAGATTTTCCTAACTTCTCTTGGCATATTTGTACTGCATAATGTCTTGACATCTAAGATTTACAATTTGGCTTTGGGCTATATAGGGTAAGTTCCAAGCATTCATCATCAAATTTACTACATACATATCTAGAATGATGATGACCCATAGCATGACCTTAGTCTTCAAGCACAAAAACCTCATGTGGCCAGGAATTGTCTGGCAGGAGAAGAAATTCAATTGTGGCAAAGTTTTAATCTCTCCAATCCATTGTGAAATTCAAAACCACAGAAAGGAGCTAAATTTCATGGAAGCTAGAGAGATGGAATCTGAAGTGGTTAAAGCGATGTAATCCATCGTGCCCGAAAAGAGAATTCCATTTTTTAGGAAACATACTTAGGCCATCCTGCAATCGTTGTCTTATGCAGAATTCCAGTAGTGACCAGTTCAAAGCTACTGAACCTAATACATTTCTGATATATATATGTCAAAAATTATGTCAAAAATTGTGTCAAAATTACAAAATTAACTCTGTAGACTAGAAACTTTACAAAACCTAAAACCTAGTACTACTATTCTTAAACTTGAAAGCAGCTGGATACCAATAAAACATTCACCAACCCCCCCCCCTCCCTCCCTACACCAACCCATACACTCCTCCCACCTACTCTAACTCTCTCTCTCCCCCTCACACCATGAGGGGAAAATTTGTTGTTGTTATATTCTTGACTCATTATTGTCACTTACAAATTTTTTACAAAATATATATTACCTTTTATTATACAGCTAATACTATCCTAACGCTGTTAGTGTATGGCACAGTGAAGCCTAACCAACTTGGCAGATCCATGCTCTTGTCAGTGAAAATGTTTTTACCAAAATGACAGATATTCATGTGCTGTGGATTTGACTTTCTGCATATCAGCTCAAGAGGGGTCTTGTGCCATTAACTTATCGATTTTAATAGCGTGAAACTTGTAATACAGTGGTTAAAGCTTATTAAATGATCCTTAGGTTGTAGTAATTTAGTGCACTTATATTTTAAGTACTTCAGATGGGGATTTTCCACTACTTGGGCCGCTAGTACTATACTTGACTGTTTAGGGGTTGCCTGAGCATAACCAAGCCGTCATGATATCGATGTTCAATAAACTTTATTAATTGGTTTAGAAATCAATATATGAACACACCATGTTTATGAATGCGTTTCAAACACATTGCATACTTCGTAAGCTCAACCGTTCCCTGTAATAAATATTATAAATGATGCTTTCGCTGTGTTTCCAAATGGAGGGAATGCTCTGTGAAGTTTGTGAACAACCTCCGTACATGAAAAATTCCTGTATATGATGCACTTGCAAATTTACGAACCATTTTACACAGTTAATTACCATTGAGGTTTGTCATTGACAAGAGTCAACGGGCTGTTAGTGTGTGATTTCGGTCACATACAGTTAACTCAATGGAGAAGTCCCATTGACTAACAGTGTAAAAGTGAAGATCGTGGAAATGAAGCAACTTTCTTGCAAAAGACTAAATCAAGAACGATCTCACCAAGATTGTCTTTTGTTTGACAGTAGATACTTTGTTAATATTTACACATAGATCACTTGCCCAACCGGCATATTGAGATAAGAGAGAACTTGCCCGACATAATTTTCACTTGCAGCAACTGGGCAAACATTAATGTAAAGCCCAGTAAACTGAAATCACTTCCAGTCAAATCACACTGTAAAGTCATCATGACTTTGTAAACATCTTGCTCCTGCTTTTGCAAAAGGAGATAGCACAGTCTTATGTATGATGATAAAAATTTGCAATTTTTAAAATAGGTCATGACCATCTCTTAAACCAGCTTGTTGCATAATTTGTAATATACTTTATCTTAATTGCCAGCAGAAACTATACCCTCGAAGAAAAACTATATTTCGTTGATTATTTGAGTGATGTTAAACCAGAATCATTGAAAAAAACTGAAAAAAAAAAAACATTAAACCAACTCTGAATACTTTCATTTCAAGAGAAAATATTCAACTACCTTCTATCACATTACACTAATAGCCTAACCTTCTACTATTGCATACTGTACATGTACAGTAAAAGAATCACACCTGTGTGAAGTTGAAATTATCAGTAAATGATCACCTATGTCTACCCAATAAATAACTGTGACTTTTTTGGGCTAATGGACAAAATTGCTAGATATCCTTGTGAACATTGCTATAAACAACTGAAAGTGGAAACATGGTAACCAGGTAAGAAAGAGCACAAAGTCATGATGATAATACAGGTTGTGCAGGATTTGGAAGGATATGTCATGTTGTTGTTTTAACTAGTCACTCTTATACAGTTCAGATTAATGTGGCACAGTGTACATTATGACTGATTATATATATGAATATGCTACTAGCTTACAAAGAAGGATGAATAAATCAAACTTAACCTACTGTAGCTAGACTGCTACTTGGAAGGTCATAAATTAACAATAGTGGATACAGTTTGGTAGACCAGCAAAAAAACATCATAAATTACACACAAACTTACAGGCATGAAGCAAAATTGCCTAGCAACATGGGCAATAGCTGAGTATTACAATTGGTCAAGATAAGATACAGTAAAATTGTAATTGAAGTTGAAAAATTACTGAGAATTAAAAGACCAAAAGCAAATTACCGTAGAAAGTTGTACCGTATGTTTTGTGTTGACGATACATGTTATTCTCATGGTTTGTATGAGCAGGGATGAGGAAAGTCAGTATATATTAGTCTTCATTCTCTAGACAGATTGATGGTTTTTAGTTTAAAGTAATTAAACAGTCATCAAAAACAGAGTATAAGCCTAATCCTTGTATAAGTTTCATGTATATATTAGCATTAATGCATACAATTACATATCATGTTAGAGACTTCAGAGCATGGTGCAAAGCAAAGTCCCAAGAGAGCTGAAATGGGTTCATAAATCCAACAAAAAGGGGCGCATGAAAGAAAGGGGGGTGTTGGGGAACAGAAAAACATGTGCATTTGTATATCTTTATATCTAAAATTTCTGTCGAACATGATTAAAAAAGTGGAAAATATGGATCAAAAAATGTGTGTACATATATGTTAGTCTTCAAAGTGGAATTTTAAAAGATAGAGGGATTTTTATTGATAGGAACCAGATTAGAGCAGCTCAACTAAAGTAAACAGTAAGTCACATGCACCAATCGTTGCCGGGCAAGCTGTCGAAAACATTCCAAGGAACAGACTATCTGATCCATCTGTTCCTTCCTATCTAAACGACATGTTGCTTTAAGTTAGCAGGAATTTGTCAACAACCACATGCTGACAGTTGTTTAGAACATAATGTCAAGACAGTCCCAAACACTTTCGACTTTAACCTTGAATTTTGCGGCCAAAAAGATAAACATCATCCCCCTTGTCTAAAAACAAACAAAATCTTCCTGCACGGAAGGAAGACAAACCCCACAATTCTTCAATTTCTCGTCTTTGATGATAAAATGTATGGAAATAAATGTGTGAGAATGTGTGAGAACAATAGCAGAACAGCAAACGGATATACTGGAATAAATAAATAGACAATACAATATGTTTCTTAAATTTAATGAGCACAAATGTCATTGAAATTGTTTGCTGCAATTTGGTGGTATATATCATATTTCTCTGTTCATTAAAGCAACAAATAATAAGGTATGACGCTAAGACACGATCTAAGCTAGCAAATTGCAAAATATATATATTTAAGGCATTTATATAGTGCCATAACTAAAACGATATTCTATGGCGCTTTACAAGGAAGAAATAAAACACACAAATGAAAAAAAACAGCAACAAGACAGAAAAGAGAAAAAATAGGATTACTTAAAGGCCTTATTAAAGAGAACTGTCTTCAGAGCTTTTTTGAAAGATAGAAATGTGGATTGATCAGCAACCAAAGACGGCAAGTCGTTCCACAGCCTGGCCCCATTAACAGAAAAAACAGGGTTGCCAAACTGTTTTGTGCGGGTGGTGGGAACGTTTAAAGTAGTAGCAGATATACTTCTTGTATGGTATAGGAATAACAATATGTATAGGAATAGCAATAGGAACAACAGAGAAGATCAGTTATAAGGAGAGACAGAGGAAGAACCGTCCAATTGATATGTCTTGCGTTAACCATGTAGGAGGAGTAACTCCACTACCAAATAATCAAAGTGCAATTTAAGTCTCTTAAACATCTTATTTTCAGTTTTTTACCCAAAAAGAGGAATTACCATCAGTAAGTCACTTTTTAGAAAAAGACAAGTTCTTGGCATTTCGTTTTGAGCATTTACAGCTATAGACTGTAAAACCGAGTTTTATCAAGATATCTAAAAAACAAAGTTTGATATAATTCTAGAGATGATGAGAAGACGACATGTCACGTCAAGATCCTACAAAGATATCACATGCCACGAATAGCACAATGGCAAAACAATTTTCTTTCTTTTTGAATCTTCAGTAATTCACACGAATGTCAAGGATCCACTTGAGTTTCTTTTAACTCAGTTCTGCACAGAGATACACACAGATGTACAAAGTTACTACAGTATATAATATTTAGTGTGTATTGATTGATTTTATGTACAACACCACCACACACTAAATGTGTACGTAGTATCCTTACCCACATAATAGTTCTGCACAGAGTGCTAATTGGAAGGACTCCCAGCCGCCAGTCTGTATTAACTCCATCGAGTGTTGTTAAACAAGGTGCATACAATTCCAGAGCCACCTCCACCAAGGAATACTGAAAGAATGGATGTTGTCTCGGCAACTGAAGAACATCTTGTAAATTTTACGTGTAAACAGAGGAGAGTGTAAAACCTACTGCCCTTCTACATGCAGTACTCCATTCCTTCATGGAAATCTCACACTCTTCGTTCAAGCATTGTTAACTATTGCAATCCCATTGAAAAGCAGAGTAACACATGACAGGTATAAGAGGGTGATCCTCTACTACTTAATCCACACAAAAGATTAGACCACCAAAAAGGTACACAGAGGGTGTTGTAGAAAGGTACACAGAGGTTGTTGTACTTTGGACTATGGTTTTTATTGTAGGACTATCAAACAAGGAGCATTGCCCCCATGAGGGAATTCAAAAGTTCCTATTGATATGTACCTATGCTATGGGAATGCCAATATTGTGACTCATTATGAAGATAAGGCACCTAAAAGGATAGTTAGTAATGTAGTACTGGTCAATAATGACAGTCTTATAGAGAAACAGAAGTAGAAGAACCATACATGTGAAGCTGACTGCTTTAAAAAACAGAGAATGGGTTATGTATGTTATCAAGATGAACGACATATTGGTCAATTAAATAAAAAAAGGGAATTTACTTGATGACTGATTTAACACACTCAAGCAATGAATAGTAAAATCCCTGTAAGGATTACAAATCTCTCCTCCCCCATCTCTAAACAAAAACAACAACAAAGAAGCAAAAGTTGAACAATGCAAGGCCCGTTATCACAGACAGTATACACCTAGATGCCATGGGGCATGAGTACCCACCCATCCAGGCCGAATGCCAGGGTATGGCCTGATGTGCATGCTATTTTATGACCAAAATATGGGGGTAACACTCACTTACAAAAGAACACCCAGCCACTAGATTAAATGCATAAAGTAGAATGGAGACAGGTAAGAGAGGAGTGAAGTAAATCATTCAAAACCCTATTATACCCTGTTATACTCGTTTAAGGTGGAAACGATTTTGTCACTATTTCGCCACTTGGCATTGACGAATCTCAAAGCCAATTGTGACAGCTAAGAATAGCTGTGCAAAGAGAGAAAGTCCTCCATCTTAATCCCTTCATGCATCAAGATCTGCCTTAGAGTAATTGCTAGGATTTTCAGAGAGTCAAACAATCACCTCGGATGCCAATGAAATTCTTCGACCCTATTAATTTCAGAGCTGATTAGCATTCCTACTTACTGAATAAACTTGGCCTTGACATCGTGGCACACTTAACCAGAGACAGCTTTATCTTGGGCATGGAAGGACGCTTAATTGATTTGACGATGCGAGTTACGGTATTTAAGAAGATGATTTCACTAAATCATACTTTCATAAAATACCAATACTGATACTAACCTTGTATTTATACCCTCACATATATATATGAATATGTCAAGGAATGAGATGTTTCTCATAAATAAATATATATTTATGAAAAATATATATACATACTGGAAAAAAGCTTCTGTAAAAGTTTGGAGATCTTCAAATACAGAAGAAATACAGAATAAGCTTTGGCACAAGGAAATAATGCAGGGCAGCAAAACAACACAAGTCATTCTTAACCTCATTCCAACAATGAAAATAATGACTTGGGGTCTGTCCCTAACTTTAACAACCTTTATTCAACTATTTTCATTGGCATTGTCTGGGAAGGGCATGGATATGCATAGGATGGGTAAATCCAATTTTGAACTTTCCATGAACCATCCCAATAATAGTGCACAGAGGTGGTCGCAAATAGTTATGGTGGGGACATCAATATGCTGGTAAAGTCAGTTTTTGGGTCGGTTAATACCTGAAAAATCGTCCATTATGATACCCACTACAAGTCCCACTACATATCAATGACAAAGTTACGCCTTGGTTCCCTAAGCAGCTGATTTTTATCTACGACAAGTTTCACTTTCCAAAAGCCATTTGTTTTGCCTGAGTTTATGCTCAATGTGGACACGTTCTATGATCTTATGTGCAAACATGAATAAATGCCCCTCATACTTAGTTGCATATAGACAGAAAAAATCAAAAAAAGAAAGTGACATTGCAGTATTAGCTATTATGTGTACAACTGCACTACATAATTAACCAACAGTGAAAGATCAATACCCAAAAAACATCAATGCAGACACACCTTGAAACAACAGAGTAGCTAGAATGACCGTTCAGATGTTCCTAAGATATTGTCGAGAGAGAGATACAAAGATACCGTTGGTTTGTCCCCTATTTTTATAATTTTTCCTACCTATTGATCCATAGTTGCTATAATTACTAATTGTCAACTATAAATCATAAAACTTACTGGTTTACAATTATAATTGTTCAACGGGCAAAGACACTGGGAGTGTACTGTAGGTATACGTTAAGAATGGGAGAAGCTCAGATCCAAATACACACGTAGTACAATGAGTGTATGCAACATGACACAATACAACAGTGGAAAGTGTTAGATACTGACACTGTTAACAATATGAATATTGTGTACATGCATTCATATGGCTGTGCTATATGCAGTGCTTAGTCATCAGACTTGCGGGTCGACTACAATAGCATGCATGAGTGTCATGCATATGTTGAAGTAGAATTCCCCTAAATATAAGTACAAATAAGAGCTCTGTGAACAAGTATGATGCATGTTTTTAAAAGTGGAATTCCCCAAAATATGAGTATATTTAAGGCTCTGCGAACAAGTATGATGCATGTTGTATAAGTTGAATTCCCCTAAATATGAATACAATTAAGGCTCTGTGAACAATTATGATGCATGTTTTTAAAAGGAGAATTCCCCTCAATATGAATACATTTAAGGCTCTGAGAACAAGCATGAGTATATAACCTTGCTGTGGAATCTACAGTATACCAGATTTCCAAAATGCTTTGAGTATGAGTACAAGAACCAATCCATGATGGCAAGTATGAGAACACATAACTTGCTGGGTTCAGATTCATTGTACTCTGATTGTAACACTCTCCAGCAAAGGTACAAAAACTAAAGCACATGTATGTAAACCCTCAAATATAAACCGACATTGCATTTCCTCATAAATACATGTATGTTGTTGGCTTTCACTCTTAAAAAGATCGTTCTGGGCTGCACATTCCATACTACTATACAGTTCATCATACAGTTAGAAGGCCAACTAAATTAATACATCAAACACAGCTCGTTGTCTACTATATTGCATCATCTTCGCCATCGCCACTGTGCAGAGCAGTTTCCATATTCAGTTTGGCGTAATTACACCTGGAAGCCTTCATTTGTAATACCCTAGAGCGACCTATTATTACTCTTATGTAGCAGCACTACGAGGAAATAACTAATAGCTTGTTTTTTTTTGTAAGTTCACGCAAAGACAGAATCTAAAATGATCCTCGTTTACATCCACGTGGGAACATATGTCAGACTAGTATTTCACCCTCTCATTTGACTACTCTCCTCCCGGACAGGAAAATTAAATCAACTTAATTAGATCACAACGGAGCACTTTATCCTTCATTTGAATTGTAAATTAGGCAAATGATTTCCTGGTACTGCATATTCTTTACAGTAACTCCAGTACCGCCGCACCGAGTAATCAACTCTGTACATATGTATGCAAGTATGGCGTATGGATGTGGTAAAAGCCATCTGAGTTTGTCAGATGTCATTGACACATATTACATTTTAACACATTTTTTCGTTTTTCTTCCGCCAAATGTTAAAGAAATATTAAAGGAGAACAGATTGAGAAACAATGTTCTTGCACTTTGTCTACAGTAGCAAACATGGTATCAAGGTGGGGTGGGAGAGGGGGGTGGGGGTAGATTGGGATGTGACAGACAGGAACCAATTAAGCAACCCGTCTAGCCAAACCCCTTTCCTACTTGTGAGTATACATTCACAGACCCAGTATTAAGTGACTGAGTGAATATGAACCAATGACTGAGGACAGGAGCGATTTCACAACCTGAAAGTTAAACCAAACAGTAACACAAAACTATTGTGTGAGGTGCTTGGGTTCATGGGAAAAGCCAAGCACAGCTAACCGGTACCGACAACGACCACGCTACAGAAATATAATCAGGTCACCCTCAGCATCACTTTGAGCTTGTTTCAAAAACAAAGTACTTTACCACAAAAGGAACACCTTACCGTCTGTTGCCAGGTCCTCTCAAGAACCACAATGCTGGTTTGGGTAAAAAATCCATGATTTCCAACTGAAACAGGTCCGAAACTAAATATGGCATGAATTCCTCTGTATATCAAAAAATTTGAATCCAGCAACATAGCAAAGGCATACATGCATCTATCCTGCATGTGGCCAACCGTCAATTATGAAAAATCTTTTACAAAACAACACTTCTGTCTTTATTTTATGAAATCGAAAGTTTCATGTGAAATACATTCTAAGTATGCCTACTTTCTTTTTTACATGTTAACTCCGGGATGTATTATCAAATGCCTAGGTACAAATCAAAAGTGACTTTTTACAGGTAAAGGTTATATATATATTTTTTAAACCAACACGATTCTGACAAATAATAATGACAAGTTTTTGTAACCACACATGTAAAATGAGTTACATACTGTCATGTAGTCTGTCCATGCTTCAAAAAGGTGAATCAAATAGTATGTATCAGGAGACAGTATGCAGCAACCTCTACTCATGGAATACGTAAATATGCATATGCAAGCATACTTACTTCAGACATTAGGCAGCCTAATATAATGCAAATTTTCACTCATATAACATCTCAAGCTATGCAAATACAAGATCAGAAAAAAAATTAAATCATTTTTTCATTTCTTCATGCTCTTTGGAGCCTGCATTTTGTTTACTTTTTCGTAAATATTAATCGAAACATTTGAAATTGCCAGAAAGATTGTAGTGGTTGTGTAAGTGGGAATTGCATGCCTTTGGGACTTACTATACTGTTTGTTTGACTTTTAGTCTGCATAGAACCCTAGGTTAGCTATTGGTGTCCATGTTACATATACAGCATCCTCTTATTATCAAATTCTCACTCCATTTCTCAAAAAACGCACACCTAAACTTTCAGTTTTCATTCCAGACACAATTTTTGGAAGGGTTGTGACACCTTTTTTTCAGACGCTTGTATAGATGTTTGTGTACATGATATGACTGGGAATTTTCAACCACTTGCCAATGTCATGCAAGATCACAACTTTCAGTACATGTATGATTCTGCATGTATCAGTTTATTGCTGTACTTTTGCACAGCAAAATTTCCTCTTGAAAACCGTTCAAGTGCTTTACCTCATATAAAGGTATTACTCTAGCATATATAATTACTTCAGAATTGCTGCATATTATAAGAAGGTACAGGTCTAATCTACCATATACAATCATGTACATACTGTCATACATAGTTAGTACACATACATGAAAAGTACACACACATGTCATATAAAAAAAATGTCTGTAAATATTCTCAACGGTCACACTTTTTGTTAAAAAACTTGTAGGGGTACATGGTTCAAGACCAAACCATAGTATAGTTCACGTGTGGAATGGAAACTGTTTTATCAAAATTGGCGGGAAATTGTGGTGTGTTCATTTCCTAGTACACAGTTGGAAATTCTACGAGGGGTAAGTGCAAATCCTGGAGCCAAACATGTATAAGAGAAAGGTCCATCAATTGACTGAATACATGCTCAATCGTGTGTGTATAGTTCAATTGTGCTAGATACAAAAGTACCGACTGCATGACCTACTGTAGGTACAAACTGCAGAGGGGCTCCAACTTTGTTTTGAGAAGCCATGCACTCAATCTTTACTTAAGACAAAAAATATCAAAATTGAGTAAAAATGAATTGTCTAAAGCTAGATCAAAACAAGCGTCTCGTTTTGAAAAACAAGGTCGTGGGTTAAAGCGTAGTCACAAATTTAGTTCAGGTAAACTTATATAGCAAAGCTAACACCAGAATGCTGTCATGCAATTGATTATATATGCATTTCTTGTTCTGAGAATAACATGGAATTATTGTGGTTAGCTTTCCAACAGCATAATTATGCTACTTTATCTCCATAAATGACAACTACTTGTCAAGTAAGCTTGGAGCTGATCTATACCCAAGTTGAATGCTCTTCCTATGAAAGACTTTCACAGTTTTGACAGTTTGCATTCCACCACCAATAATAGGTCTTTACACTGGTAAGAGGTCTTGATTAGCACAGTTCCTTAAGATTCCAGCAGATAATAATCCGAACGTTCTAGACACTTTGGGTGGTAGAGTGAGAAGGGCGGTCATTGACCGGCAGGGTATGGTCATAGAGTGCGCCGTGTAAAGAGGTTACCAGCTCACTCTAGACATGGTAGAGAGAGTGCTGATGTTGTGGGAATACAGGTAAGCAAGGAGTGAAGTTAATTTTGTTTTTGGAATGCACTGATTGTTTTTTTAATTTATATAGGAAACTCATATTTTGATTGCATGTCACTACAGTTTGTTCTTAAAATGGTATAAACCCTATAAATGGTATAAACCCTACATAGGTAATATTTGGTCATATTTCACTCACAAAGTCTGGCCTCTACAGGAGAATATGTGAACCTAGAGCGACACCCTATTTTCCTTTTATAAAATCTCCCTGATTTTTAAATGGGTTATTCTGCAAAACTAATGTCCATAACATAGTTCTACCAGTTACAGCCACTAACAAAGTTTTGAAATTCTACAAAGGAACTACTAAGTTAACTTAAAAAAATGTCTAAGTGACATTCATTGTTTTTTAAATTCATGTTAATTAAGTAACACCCAGATGTGAAACTATTGATTCTGCATGAATGAAGAATATTACTCAACTTTAGTATGAATGCTACCATTAGACAAACTGGTCAACTGACAGCATTTTTTATTTTAGTTTCACACCTAATAACTTCACCTCCATCAAGATACAGTCAAAATTTCCTCATTGTAGTTCATAGTACTATTTACACAATTAACCTAACAATTAATTATAGCACATAACATCAGAACTGTGCTTCTACAGTAGCCTACTGGGAAGTGGATCATTATAATAAGACTCAGGTTTCTAGGTTTAAACAACTCAACTTTAGCACACCCCCCTCCCCCCACCCACATTAGCATTCGTACATCAGGGGAAAATTGATCCACTATTGCAAATGGAAATGCGAGAATGCAATTAGGCCAAAATGCAACACAAATATGCCAAAGTATGAGGCAAATTTAATGCACAAAACCATTACATTCTTAGTCAAATATATGACAGGCAAACTTGATGAAACTCAAATACTGCTACTGCATATATGTGCAAAATGTGAACATAATAGACAAATTCCTAGTAAAGAATGTACAGGAATAATCTAAAGATAACAAAACCACATATGATAAGCTATTGTTCAAATAACATACATAACACTATCAGTTGCCGAAGTGTTATTAACAGCAAGCCAGACATGTAGTTACACCTTACTCTGGGATTATTACCAAAAATGTGCACAGTGCACAACGCATACACAGACATACAGTGAGGCACAACGTTTGTTTTCAAAGCAGAATAATGAATGAAAAGTGCACAGTGTACACACCAGTCCTATAAGAAGATCAAGTGTCACAGTAATATCAAGGCTGTTTGTTAACAAACTCAACAGCATCTGTACACACAGTACTTAGTAAATCCATACTTACATGGTCTGGCGTAAATCTTCCATTGAACATTTTGCAGCGAGTTTCATGAAAGTTCCCTTTGCGATTCCAAGCCTTGATTTCCACATTTCTTAACTGATGTGCCTACGATTATTGCACATCTTCTAAAAACAGTACCATTGTTGTTAAAGCATATTATCACAGTCGCACGTCTGTTAGCTCTGTGCCGAAAAAACCACCTGTAGAAACTAAGCGTTAAATCTAACACAGCATGAAATAATCTGCCGACCACAGTGACTCAGTTCTATGACAATAATGGCTTGGAACACTTAAATGTCACTGAAAGCACAGAAGAGGCACCTTCCAAATGATTCTTCGACTCTCCAGGTGAAACTAGGCTGACCAAATTACTGTGCAAATTTAGCAACAACTAATACCACACACACCTCTCTACATGGACATCGAACAATATTCAAACACGCACTGATACAAGCGGACCGAAAATAGCTGTAATTAATATTTCTCGGCACAGTAAAACTTAGCCTCCTTTGTTTGATCTTATCTATAAGAGAAGCCGCTTCCTACAGAAACTATACAATCACGTTGTATTGATGTCCCTTTCATTCACCAATATAGCTATTAGCACTGAAGTTCATTCAAGCAGACAAGAGTTGTATCCAACCCACATATTTCTACTATGACTATTCAGAGTGGGCACTAGAGTAAAATGACAGAATCCCACATAACAATAATAATCCCACATAATATTAATAGCTTCGGGAGTCTACACTTAACAAACCAAAAACCCCTTATTGTATTGAAGTTTATAGGTCTGACTACAAAAGCCCTCTTTAAACAGACATGCCTTTGACTTTTTTAAGAGGGGTTATGGGAAAATTATCACAACTGACATTCCACAGCAGAGCCTGATGGGGCTCTGTGATGTAATCCTTTTGACATCTCTGACTTGGCAAATCAATTTCTGAGTCAAAGGTGTAGTTAACCAAAGTATTTAAAATAGGTTTTTTTTATGATATATGATATATTATAATCATATGCCAACCTTGCCATTCAGACCATGAATTAATGTGGCTAACCCAAATAACCTATTCAAAGTGAATGTCATCTTGTCTTGACAAATTGATTTAGTCATCAAAGGTAATTCCAAAAATCTTCTCCAAGTTTATGGTACCATTAAGAACAGAGATAGATAATTCCTAGGTGATTTCCAGAGACAAGCTGATGATAAAAATCAAGAATGGACCTGTCACCCAACATTCTGGGACATTCATTCAGTAAGATGTGATTGGAAGATAAAATATACAAGTTTGCATCAATTGGACTAGATGTCATCTCCTTACAAACTTATGGACACAGTATTTAATAAAGCAACGAGAATGTGTATTATTTCTATATTATCCCTAGGTATGTAGACTCACACAACCCCCGGCCTGCTTCTCCAGTAACATAGCACTGTATACAAAGTTACAAACACACACACATTAGTCCAACTCCAAGAAATTATCATAGCTCTTTCTGTTGATGAGATACAAAATACACTGAAATATTACCTTCTTGCACAGTTGACAAGAGTCTGCTACACAAAAATGGTGAATAAAGCAGTTTCTTGCACCAATTTCTTCATAAATTTTGAATACTACTCCTTTACTTGACTTGATATTTTTAGGCTTGGGCAACTCCTAAACTTTTGGTAGAGTACACATGAACATTGAACTCACAACGCAATTAGGACTATATCTGTAAGGAGAAAAGTGCAGTAAGTATTCCGAAATGCCTTTGCCCCGCCCCCCTCTCCTATTCCTCCCCCACCCCCCACCTGGATTAAATTATTCATCTGTCAAAAGTTCACAATCTAAAACACTAAATTTTCTTCCTGAAGTAGGCCTTATTTTTACTTCCCAATCACTTTTTCTTATTCATTTATTTATGAACGATCATAACAACCACTTCCTCAAATGTTTGAACAAAACAGTGGATGACAAGTCCCTGTAGCCTAGTTTGAACCTGTGTCGTTGGTCAAATACCGTTTCCACTGAATAAATGCCTGCTCAATAGGAAAAACTAGGAATCTATGCAAACAAAGTCATGCCAACTTTACATAACATTTTAACGAGTTGTACAATGTAAAAGACAATGACAAAAGAGCCCTTTAAGAAAATAATTAAAGCTGTGAAAACAGAGTGATAGAGTGTTTTTCATTTTTTGTCCTCAAAGCACAGAAAGTTCATTTTGGCAGCTGTCTGGTGGTAAGATAAATTATGAATAGATGATGCTTCCTTGTCATCGCATAACTACTAAAAATAACCAACTTAACATACTCTGCAACATTTCCAGACCACCAACCTACCAGCTTGTTAAAATCACATGAAATGTCAATTTTACATTCATGAAATTTAGAATAAAAAACACCCTGAATGACCCTATACCCGTTCTCAGGTGTTCCTTTCATGTATCAATGATATGACTTCTATAATTAAAATGTAACACCAACCACCCACACAAAATTTCGATACCCAGTACCAATCTATTGTTTGGGATAGGACTGTGTGTTTATGTGTGTGTGTATATATAGATGGCAGCACACCATATCTGTCAAATAACATATCAAATTTGGAGGCAACCAAAATAACTCTTGTGTGACATACCATTCCGCAAATATATATGACAAAAAGTACAATATTATGGAAACTCCCTTTAACTTCTAATGTTATATTTAAATTTAATTAGATTGTACTGTACTAACAAAAATGTAAAACGTCAAGAAATTATTCGGTGGATGTTTGCAAATTCAGCAATGGTCAGGATCTTTTTTCTTAGAAATTTAAGACAATGTAAGCCCACTGTGCTGTGAAAACATGTTTCGAAACAATTTAAGAATTCCAAAACATGATTTTTGGCAATGATATCCGTGAAAGTTATCCTTTGGCAATGCTTTCTGGTACTAATTTATATGGTAACTTTGTTGTTTAGCTTATCCCATGCAAGAGCTAAATGAAAGCTTTCCAAGTGATTATTGTGGATGAATGTCACTTTAATCCAGTCTTTTAGTTTCAAAGGCTGTTACGGAAGTTATAAAGTCAAGGATATAATAATCACACCCATTCCTGCTACCTTGAATTTAATGCTCATCCTCAATCGAGAGATGCGTACACTTATAGATCTCAGCATCCGAACACTTTCCGAAGTGCCGAGGGTGGCGGCCCATTCATGATCAGTGTAGTGCAGCCATGGCGGAGAGAAAAGTGGTTCTAAGCAATAGAAACAAGAGAACCAATACCTATTTTGCAATTCACAAACTACATATGTCAAATGTACATAGAGAACTCTGCCCAGTACCATTGCACAGCAGCAAATTTGAGTACTGCAAAGAATCTGGTGCCTGGTGAGTGTTTGAACCATGGTAGGTACTGACCTCTATACCACACCTTCACTTAACCTTAGGAATTCAAAAGTCCATAGTCTTTAGCTTCAATAGTTTGACACAGAAATATTTGTCAAGGGGGAAAAAAAAGCCTCAGAGGGGATTAATGCATGAAATGATGTACCTGTCTTGCAGGATGCTGGGTGGTATATGTTATGATATGCTAACCTGCACTTTGTCTAGTCAGACTTCCATTTTTTAAGTATTTTTGGGGATGGAAAGGGTATCATAAGGTGCTAACACGAGGAAATGGATAAGCCTCTCCAGATCACAGTTCTAAGCTAATATCAGATACGAGTACTACAGATGTACACATTTAAATGCTAGTTTATTCAACTTTTATTGAAAAATTGACATCATATACATTGCATACTTCAGGAAAGGAGTCCCCAAGTTGTCTGCACCCATTTTGCATCAATGTTAACCATCGTACATATATATAACATTCTAATTAGGATAACTGTCGATTGAACAGTCAAACTTTAGCAATTACCTAGTAATGAACCTTTCCTGCTATGAAGAAGGGAATTTCCCAGATCTTACGTTCATATTCCGCGAGGCCCTTGATCTGCCTGCTGTGCTCTACGAAACGAAGAACTACGTTAACTCTTCTGATACATGCTACGATACCGAATTGACGTAACAAACAACATTACAGCATGTTTTCAAGTCTTTGTATAGATGCACACATTGAAAACACAGTGCTCAAGGTATCTCATGAGTTCCTTAATAACTGGAGCATTTTTATAAAATAGCCTAGAAGTATATTATCATTTACAAAACAAACCTGCCAGAACACATTACTATGCACAAATTGTGTAAGCATATAAGCACAATGTTGTAATTTGTTTGCTATTGTAATACCTTATGAACTGCTGGAGGACATGATAAGAATGTGCTTTCATTTTTGATACATTGGGATTTGAGTGTACATAACTATACATTTAGTTATGGAGCAAAAAACAGATAAGAATATTGATATACTAGTGTTATTTAATCTTACCAATCATAAATATGATTGCTACTGAGTTGTAATAACCTTACTATCTTAATTATGTCAGCTGGTTGCATTATGTTACTAAAAATAACCAAACCATATTTTAAGTTGTTACATATTTCCATTTGCTTTTAAACTATTTACATGTGATTAATGCTATTAAAGAAAAGTGGATGGGCAACAAAAACTTTTTGATTCAAATGAAATTCAATTAAATACTTGCTTTTAATTAATGCTCATTTGGTGAAAACACCTAGATAAATGTCATAGTTTGATAGTGCAATCTCATTTCCAGTAATATAACTACTTTATAGAAATTAGATTGCATAAGTTTCATGAGAAAGAGTGCTTTCACCAAACAAAGTGACGCAGGTGTTTCTATATTGATATTTGCCGCATTATTCATAAAGTGTATGTCTCGCAACTGATGATATTTAGCTTTAGAGGTCGTCTTTGATTCTGTGTGCAATTTGATAGTGCTGTAGTTTCAATAGCACATTCAGTTGACATACTGCAAACACTTATTACAAGTACTTCCCTATTGGTTAATATCTACTAAACTATTGAGTACAGTCAAGCTACATCATGGTGAGCAGAAATAATTTGATGATCTAGCACAAATGGATGTAGATGTGGTATAAAAAAATTGACAGATTTTTACTTAAATACTTTATATTTTCACTGACAAATCACTGTGTAGTTTGTTTGGAGAATATTTTCAGTTTTTCTTCCCTTTGTGTTTTTCTCTTAGAAACAAAATATGCAGCTTTCAACTTAACCTCCAAATCTTCCTTGATTGGTAACTTGACAGACAGAATGGACCATAGCCATTCCAATCATCCATTTTACGAACTTATAATAAATATTAAACTCCATTGATCCCCTAACAGTCAGCACCCAACTGTTCGCTGTAAAATAAGTATATGCAAATAGTACTTGGTATAGGCATATTTTAAACTCTTTTTTTCTTCTCTAACATTTCATTCAAATCCAAATCTCTGTTAAACAAATTCAGATCAGAGATATACAGTAGTACCCTACACTCCTACAGGTTCTTAAGTAGCCATACACTCACTATACTTTCACACACACTGCATATGAAGATCATACAGTACAGAATTCATGACTTTCCATGCCAGGATAACGTTCCTTTAATTGTTGTAAATTTTCCAGAAGTTAAATGTTAAACCGCACGAAGCTTTCTTGGCTTTTCTTGAGTTTAATAAGTCTGCAGGCCTACCAAATAAAACCTAGTATCAGGTCTAAGTGCTCATTTCAACCCAGTTAAGTTGTAAGATTGTCCCAGGAATTGATGACAGAGCTGCAAGGTGGTTCTTGATGATGAAAATTGGATCAATGAACCCAGATTCAAAAGAAAGTGGGTGCATGGTGACCTGGAAGTGGGTCAGTGTGGATGCAAACAGCTACCTGTTAGAAAGTTTTGCAATGTTCGATAAATGGGGAAAGTACATGTTTTGAGTGGAGAGAGGCAAAGAGAGATATGAATAAGTACTGAACTTACACATAACATGACGAATGTAATGTCCATGGAGCTGCTCTATCCTATTTACAGGTTCAACAAAAGTCAGATTATGTGAGACTAACATTTAAAACCCATATTGAATGTTTCCCATATTTATTGCTTCCCATTTTTCTTAATTATATCATATTTTCACTACTTTCCATCTACACTATCGCACATTTGGTGGGGAGTAATTATGGCCAAGGTTGTAAAATTTGATACAAATTATCTAGAATATAGGTTGCTTCCACGGTAATTTGATTGACTGTTAAGTGTTTAAGCCATATTGAAAAGCCTCGCTAAGAAAAACCACAGATTTAAATTGAATCAGAATCCAATGCAATACTAACTTTACTACACGCACCAGCAATAAACATGATAATCTCTTCAATCAATAATGTAGCATTACAAAAAATTAAGGAACATGCATGAAACAAAAAAAAGGAAATAGTTGGTTTTGCTTTTTAGATGTACTGAAAAGGAGGTCACAGAATGATGGAAGATTTTTTTTAGTATGTGAATTTATCCAGTAAGTTTTTTCAGATATCTGAAGTATCTGATAAGTGATCAATATGATATTTCAGATAAGTCAAGTTGCAATATTTGCTATCTGATCTGTGATTGCACAAGAGCCAACTTTTATCCTCAAACTTTCACCTCCACTTATATTGCTTTGAAGAATTCTGCAATATAAATAACCAGTACAGTGGTATCAAATTCATGTTATGAGCCTTCAAGATTGTAATTTAATATCATTTGCAAGTATCTATGGTTCCCTGCCAAAACTATATTTGTAACTCACAGAAATTGAGACAAAGCAAATGTGTTCTCAGCTATTCTCTAGTGTACTGGACTCTAAATTTCAATTAAAAGAAAATTTCAGAGGTAAATTTATGTTTGGCCTGTTAAATGTTGGTGTTGAATATGAAACTATGGACTTCAGGGCTCAAAATAGACGGGGGCGAAGGGCGATTCGCCCTACAAAGTAGAAAAATCGCCCCAGAAAAGAAATCACGAGGGCGAAAAAAAATGCAAATACCACTAAAATCGCCCTCCACATGTACTGCTCATGTACTGTACAGTCAATGGGCGCCGCACATTTAGAAAGATACAATACTGTGAAATAAATCACTGAAAAAACTCTGACTGCCAATCCTTTTGTTATAATATAACAGCTTGGTTTCTACGTTCGCTCAGACACCACCTAGCTAGCTAAAAATATATCGGTTCGTCGCGTGATCATTTTCGCACACCCGTGTACTTGTATTTTTTTCTCCCAACTAGGTGGGTATCCGGGTACCCGGAAAAAATTTGTTTTACCTCGTGTATCACGATTTTCAAGAAATTACATATTGGATGCTATAATAAATGAATTATATTCTCTACTTACAATGTTTTAATGTTCAAATACGTAGGTGTAAGATAAGGTATAATACCTTACTCAATAATTTCTATTTGCTTTTGTTTCTTTCATTAACTTCATATAATTAACATTTCTACTAACATTCTACTTTCATTGTTTCTGTTACGTTCGACCACATGGTAGCCTAACACCACACTAAGTCAATGGGTTATCTAGCCTAGCCATATCTGTTTAGTAGCTGAAATTGTGACGCAGTTATAAGATATCCATGGAATACTTTCGTTATTGCTGTTATTTTCGACCACATGTTAGCCTAACACCACACTAAGTCAATGGGAAATCTGCCTAACCATCGGTTTGC
>KN882416.1:202554-216886 GCA_000934455.1 Apostichopus parvimensis | reverse complement strand
TAGCCTAACACCACACTAAGTCAATGGGAAATCTGCCTAACCATCGGTTTGCCAAAAACACAAAAATTAAAAAAATCACACTTTGCGTAGGATTCGGGAACCGGGTAGTATCGCGTCGGGCGGGTACCCGGGTAACCCATGCAAACACTAAATTTTACCGATAAAATGTTGTAAAATTTAATCAATTTGTAGCTACAATTTATACAGGAGAAACAGCCCTCGCAACACCAAAAAGAGCCCCCGTCATTAGTAAAACAGCCCTCGTAAAAAATCTGCTTGTGCTGAAAAGAGCCCTCGTCACCAAAAAATTATTTTGAGCCCTGATGGACGTTATGATCACATTAAAGGTATCAATGTAGCTTTTTCAGTTGTAGAAGAATCAAGAAAGTTCACTTATTATTTAAACCATTTGGGTCAACACTTGTTTTTGAAATTTATGAGACTACATTAAAATTAATTGATCAAGAGTGGCACTAAAATTTTAAATAACAAACGGTCATTTGAGTTTAGCAATAAACCAACCATCTTTGAGAGTATAAACCTAGTAGAGTGTCCTAGATTGGTCGATTGCACTCATGTAAGCAATAGAGTACTACTCGCTTCTCAGTTGAATAAATTCCAAACGTACTGATTAAACCAAATATGGATGTTCCCAAATTTCTGCCAATAATCTGCAAAGTTTAACAGGATACTTATCAGTGATTGATATAGGTGATCAATGTTATCTTGATTTCAGGTCTTTGCTGCCTTGAGAAACTTCATCCAAAATTTTTAAACCATTCCAGAATTAAACTAGAGCACCAATGGTACAGTAGCTCATACCACATTGATCATTTGGACAAGTGTTTCTTAATAAATGAGCCTATTGGATTTTTGTACTAACTTTCATTAATATCTTTTGCTATGTGTTGTGGGAAAAGCAGTTGGAGGTTTTCATAGATTGATTCCTCCTGACCCCTAGATGACCCTTAACTCAAATACAAAATACTAAACAGTCAATATGACACACCTGTCATTGATCAATATCACCAACTTTCATTAACAGCCATTGGTATCTTTAGAAGCATTTCGATATTTTCAAAACAATGACCCCTAGATGACCTTTGACCTCAAATTATCAAACACACATGATGGTCCACCACCCATGGACCATTGTGTCCAAGTTTCATTCAAATCCATTAAACCATGCACAAGAACAAGAACAAGCAATTTGAGCATTCATCCTAAGATTGACCCCTACTGACCCCTTAATGGCCTTTGATCTAAAAATCGTAACACCCTATAGGTACCACCAGTCATAGATAATTATGACTAACTTTTATAAATATCCGTTGCTATCTATAGAAGAAGCATTTTGCAAATTTTGACCCCTAAATGACCTTTGACCTGAAAAATCGCAATCCATCAACAGCTGTATCAGAAGAAGCAGTTCAACAAGTGTGAACAGAAGAATAGATAGATGGATAGATAGATAGATAGAAAGCATGATTACAATAGCTCAACCAGCACTACATGCTCGTATGAGCTAATCACACTAGAACAAAATAGTCATATGCCTTGAGAAATGGTAGATTTGGAAAGAAGCGAAAGTAGGTGTTGACCCTAAAGTAGGTGGGGGGGGGGGCACACTGCAAAAATGTTACCAACTGTGGTAGGCTAGGTAGATTAAGTGAATATAGGTAGAACAGAGACAGGTAAGCGAGAAATGAAGTAAAATCAACTAATCACCTTTGAAGAATCAGTATCTAAATGTGATAAAAAGTCCTTGTGGAAGTTATGATTATGCACCCTAAAAAACACAGTTACAAAACACACATTTTCACTCATTACAAGTGCAGCTGCACACTGTCTGTCAAAGTCAATGTTATCAAAGCACCTAGGATAGATGTAAACTAGAGCACCAGAGGGCGCAGTAGCTCACAGATTTACTATTTGGACAAGTGCGTCTCAATGAATCAACTTATTCGGCACATTTGATTCGGCACCTAAATTTAGGCGCCAGCAGTTTTTAAAACTCGCTCGCCCGCTCGCCCGCCCGCCCGCCTCCAGACTCTACCTGAAACAACTGAGTGTTCTGCTAGACGGTGCATTCCGAGTAGTAAAAGTATACTGCGCTCCCCTATTTTCAAGCAAACCGTTTTCATGCAGTACGCACATACAGTGTTAAGCCTACAGTACATGTAATCTAGGCCAGGCTCTAGCCTAACTGCAAGGAAATAGGGGTCTCCATCCTACCTCCACACCAAGTTACACTGTTGACTAGAGTAACCCACCAATCTTGGGGACTATGGGGAGATTTTTGTTTGATTTGTCATTCGCTATGCCGTTGCTTGATTCGGCGATCTTTTCACTTTCTCTGAGTTTCAGCATACATGTGTATATATTAACATAGTATCTACAATATAATCACACACACAAAATCTTGTTGAGATCGTTCTTGATTCATCATTCGCTAGAATGTTATTCGACAATCTTTTTACTTTTACACAGTACGTCAATGGGCCTTTTCCATTGAGTTAACAGTACACGATGGAAATCACACACTAACAGCACATTGACTTGGTCGTGTGAAATCAGACTTGATTTAGTCGATTTTAGTTACTGCGCTCAGTTCTGAACTTGAGCTATCATGTCATACGGCACATATATCACATAAGGAAAGGGGTTTTATACTAACCATATCACTTTAACTGAGCTTGATAGAAGGCTGGCAATACACCCAATTGATACAGAAATAAACAACGGTGTCATGTGCAAATACTATAAACAATTTGTTCGCGGAACTACTAAACATTACCAAAAATTAGATTGTTTCATCACTTTATGGTCTCTCACAAGCAAAAAGGACAAGTTCTATCCCCCAAGACAAGCTCACAAAACTTCATATGGAAAGAATACTTTAAGAAACAAAGCTTAAGTCGCTGAAAATTTTGGAAAAAGTTTAACAACACCTGGAACTCCATAACCTCACACGCAGTAATGTGTGAGCTAAAACCACTTAATTCAAATGAGGTCATACAATCACTTAACCAAAGTAGCTTTCAAGTTTGATTCACATCACAAATCTGTCATGAATCCAGATTAAGTTATTCTTTACTTATGTGGAATACAAATTAACAATGACTGTTAACAAGGCTCTGCATGACCAACAGTGAGAAGAAAATTGACAACAGGAAAAGGTAAAAGCTTTCAATCAATGAAGTCACAAAAAAACGAGTGAAACATTGCTAGGACTTTTATTTTTGAGACAAATTCAGAGACCAAAAGGAACAAAGCTGGCAGTGAGCTGTAATTTAACACACACTGGAAAACCAACACACAGGCCTGGAGACCTCATTCCAACCAATTGATTCATTAGATGTAATAAACATTGTACCCTAAACAAATTTGACATCGCACGGTCCACATGTGCAGCAACATTAACAGTATTAGTACAAGGAGACGATTTCAATTTCAATGATGAAATCTGGCTGTGTTGTTAAGGTTAAAGTTCAAAGCGCAGTACTTAGAATACTTAACATATAACCTAAATTATAACTGGACTTGCTCCAGTCACACATTTCACGATGCAATGCTGACTAAACGTTATATCCTAACCAAATTTGACAGCGACTGTGCGGTAAAATTTATGGTATTGGTACCACTAATGTGCACCATCCAATTTAACCTGACTATGTTGTTAAGCTTGTGGCCCGCAGCAGAGTATCATCCAAAATACTAACCCAAACTGTTGTATACACTTGACTTCCTTTGTACATTCATGTACATGTATTTAGTACTTGGAATGCCTAGATTTGTTGCCATATTGCTTTCAAAGTCTCTCTAAGCAAGACTCAACTCATACAATTTACAAACTCGATTTTAATACTAGAGGAGCTCAAAATGGCAAGAGAACTCCCAAGATCAAATAGCTACTAACGTACAATCAGCACCATCGTGAATCTCCTCCCCTGCTGGAGTAGGAAAGATTTATCTGGTTTGACACCTTTATACCACAGAGAAACGATATACATGTACTATGCTAATTGCTACATTAAATGATCAACATCCTGAGCAAATGCAGTGTAAAACACTAATCCACTGTAACAGTTTTTGGACATAAAATTTATTCATTTCAAACTATTAGTGATCAATAGTACTTAGTTAACTTCATGTTAATAGTCACTACTTAAGGTATTTACCTGAAAGAATTCTGGCTAACACTCACAAGGTCTTCCATGCAGAGTACATCAGTCACTCATAGTGAGCTCCAGGTTAAAGCTTTCTATTTTAGATTGACAAAGTTTCCTTTAAAAATCAATTTGCCATCAAAGAATGGTAGTGGTTGGCACTCCTTATTGTCAACATGTATCCTACGCGATAAATCAACGCATAAGTACTTGTGTGAGTCGCAATGCTGTCTATATGGCTATATTTATTAATCCAGAATGTCTTTAATTTGTAGTTGTACATTGTTCTCTAGTTTCAATAATTCTCAGACGACACCCCTGCTGCTTGCACAATGCAGCTTGAATACATTGTTCTAATAAAATCATTTTTCTTAACACAGCTTTGCAATGTTGTCACGATAATGATTGATAGGCTCTTCTTCGCCTTTGTCAAGTCACTGTGTGAGATTCTGTCATGTATAGTCAAGGTCTTCCAATCAAGGCTTATCCACCCTTAATTTATACCATGTTTGCCAAAAAGGTGAACGCTTTGACGAGGCCTTCTATTTGATATGTACAGCTACCACCAACTTTACTTTATGAGGCATTTTCAATGGTGTCTTTTGTCTGCAAACTTCTGCAGTTAGAACAGATGGTAGATTTGTCTGTAGTTTACTTTCTTTGTTCCCAGTTGATGTTTTTCAGTATAATTTTACATGTACTGTAGAACTTGACTAAATTGTTTAGTCTTCATTCTGCCAAAGACACTCTACCAGCTGCTAAATATACTCAAACAGTCAAACTCCATCAGATCACCAACAGTTATATCATCTTGACTAAATTCATTCTCTCTACTATTTATTTTCACACTCTACACATTTGAAAATGTCAGAAAACCAGTCAAAACATTACTTTCTACACCTCAATACTTAGATCCAAATATTTGTAAGTACCTCCAGAGATCACCTTAATGTTTGACACTTTCAACAAACTGAACTTTGGTTGTACTTTCTTCTAAAAAACCCTCCCAGTAGTCAGACTTGGGAAAATATCATAATAAATAGGTCTTCAAAATCCTGTCTTCCCTGACCAAGATTTAAATTTGACCTCTAATCATAAAATTTTCAAACTACACCCTTCTCAGATTCCAATGTAGTGTACAAACAGGAACATTAACAGCATAGGTCTAAAATACATGGCAGGATGAAAAAAGGCACACTGGATATTAACAAATCCATTGAAAATGAGGTTATACATATATACTCTATATAGAATCACTGTTTTTTCCCCATTTTATAGTATATTAACAGAGTTTAATAGTACCAAAGATTTCAGGCACAGTGTGTGATGTGTCCAGATGCATGTCAATTAAACTAGCACAGGTATGTTAAAATCCGAGGGGAAAAAGGTCATTGCCTGTGCTTTGCCAGATTTTCAATACAAGAGGCTAGTTAATAGTTATGAAACTACCATATGGTTTTGCAGTGCAAACTGCAATTTAATACAGCATATATATGCTGTTAATATTCAGTAAATTTTCCACTTTATTCAATACTTAAGTACCATAGCATTGCAGTTCTTTGGCTAAATTTAAAAATTACAGGTGAATTCCAAATGAAGGGTAGAAACTTCCTCAACACCCACCAAGGGCGTCATAGCCCCTGGAGGTGCTCGAGCACCGGATTTGTAATCCTGAGGTATCTTCTTAGATCCCTGTTCTAGCTATTAATTTCTACAGTATGCTCTTTTCAATTTTTTTTTTCTTAGTCAATTTTGTAATCATAATTTAAATATATAGTAACAATATTCAAGTAAAAAATAATGAGACAGATAAACAGGATATACTCTTAAATGGTGCATTGGGTATGGGTTAGTACACAATAAATCATTTCTTTGTTCTTCTTTTCAAATTTATTTATTAATTCTCAGTCAATTTTGTAATGATCATAAATTAAATATATTTACAATATTCAAGTGACTAAAAATTAGACAGATAAACATGTTAATCATATTTCTAAATGATGCATTGGGTAAGGTTTTGCACACAAGAAATCTCATACACTTATATTGCACACTTTGTTAATTTAACACACAGTGAATGTATTTTACAGACTACAACAATTTTGTTAGTGTGATAGTTGAACTATTAAAGCATTGATGGTATAGACCATACAAGCCATCACCTTGACATGTTTGTTTTGCTTTCTGTGAACAATTGATATATGTGCTACACTCCAAACCGTGACCTTACTTGAACCAATCACTTAACGCCTCTCATGGATCCACTGAAAGCAGCAAACCAATCTATCAAAACAATGATCACACACTAACAAATATTATATGACTCTGAGACCCAGCTAATATAAATGGAAGTCAAATGATGCTTCCACTAATTGATTCAATAAACTGTATGACACAGTACACAGTTTGAACTTTCAGTATTAAAGAAGAGTAAACAAGTTTAGACTGGTGTACATGTCCATTAAAGCTGTGCGCACACGTCATGGATATTTAAAAGAAAGAAATAATTTCATTAGAACATGGAAATGTACTTCCATAATAAGAACAAGCACGGTGCAATACTAATTAAAGGAAGGTTTCTATGGTAAATGCATTTCTTCACTTAACTAGAGAAGATGATGACTACAAATTGAAATGTGCATGTCGCTTTAAAGGAAAATGAAAAAAAACTCCACAATATTTTTCATTGCCACAGTCCTAGTTTGGGGATTTTTCATCCTATGGTTCAGGAGAAGTGAATTTTTGAACCTCTCACCAATTTAAAAAATATATGTTGAACAGTGGAGAACGATGAGCACTGTGACGTCATCGCAGCACTTCGTTTCGGGGGCTGCAGGGACATTATAATTAGCAAGATACACTGTAGCGAGGAAAGTTCAAATTTATGAAAGTAAAATAGCGATTTAGATGGAAAATTCTCGGTGAAGTTGCAAGTTAGCAATCTTTTGAAGAGTTAAAACGTTCAAGAATTCCCTAACTCCGTTTTCTCCATAATATGTTGTACAGATAGTTGTTATTTGAGCGATTTGTTTAATCACAGCCGTACGCACGTCTGTACACATTCATGTGTATTGTATCAAGGCCAAGCTTAGAGTGAGATCTTTAGTATTCACAGCCGTATGCGAAGTCCGTACACATTCCTGTGTACTGTATCAAGGCCAAGCTTGGAGTGAGATCCGATTGATTCTGACCACTGTGCCACACTGACGTCACGTCTCGACGTAAGTCAGTGTTATATTAGAATTTTTTGGCAGGATGGGCCAACATTACAAGAACTCTATCACGGAAACTAAAATTCATCACAGGGCAAGGCTTAGGGTGATACCACAACAAAAAATTATGACCGAAAGGTCTGGATCCCATATTTCACTAAACAATTCCTTTAAATATACATGAGCGTCTTTACACCATACGATCTCTCTGTTTGAATCATGTTCATTAGGTCCAAGTTAACTTGAACCCTTTAAAGCTGCAGGTGTCCAGCATGTCACTTAAACCAAGCCATATATACAGTACTTATAATCTGAAACCCTTTAACCTTACAGAAATATCTACTGTACTATGTGGTTTCAACTCCATTTGAATGCTCCTAATTGGCTTGTTATTAACCAATTCTCCAATACCAAAAACGTTCTTGTCCCAGACATTTTATGTCAAATTTAATTGTTTCGTGAGCAAACCTTTGACATTTAGGCCTCATTTCATCGTGTCTGGGTGGAATTTTGGTGTATGACACTAATATGAGAGATTATGGTTTTCTTTGATTGCATGATTACTTTGCACATGTACGAAAATAGTATCATAAGGCAATGGGTAAATTCAATGCACAGTGCAGTTTTGATGCCTACAGTACATATTCTGAAGCTATCTTTAAAAGTTTTGCTCAGGGTTTAACAATAAAGGCTTTCATTCTAATGTTAAGTCCTACATTCATGAAAGACCTGCTCATGAATTATGTGGAGAACAAAACCGAAAGTCCTTGCGAACATTCCATTTAGCTATACAGCATACAATACATACATATGTGAACTATTTCACTTAAATCCCCTTGGATTGCACACTAACAATTAACTGCAAACAGACGTTCTATATTCTGACCGTGTTTGCTATATATATATATATATATATATATAGACTCCAATAAAACTTGCATTGTAGTCCAATCCTGTTTAATAGCTTACTGTTTGTATAAATGCCATACCTAGTCTATTATCCCATTGTGAACATTACATTATCCTCTAGTTATCGTGATTGCTGACTATGCCCAGGTACGCTGCAAGCTACTGTATGCAGAAGGTACAGTACAGTATTCAATTTGTTCTTGTACATGTTTGTGAAACTGAACTTCCATAAAACAGAGTGGTATAAGTCAAGGGAGATTCACCAACAATCAATACATGACATGGAATGTGATTTAATTTATATGACCACATCCCATGAGACAGGATGGGTTAGCAATGCCTTTTTTTTTTAATTTTGTCTTTTAATGTTCAAATGATAATTCTATAAGGCACCTAAATGGTTGCACAATGCACACAGGAAGGTATGTACGCTTAACGAGATTCCCAGTACTTACAACAGCCCTGTTCCTCCAACAGTCAGATCAACTTCATTTGACTGCACGTCAACAAGAATTTAATCAATTCAGCTTTCAGTTCACAATTCAATTTACCACTCAACATGCCATTTTATCCAGGTTCATTGGATTTAAGTGGTTGTATGGTGTGAACTGTACTCGGGGATATTGTACTACAGCGGTACGAGCAACAGTACTCAGAAACAGAATCATTTCCTATTAATGAATACCAGGAATTAATACAGAAATGACTTGAGATCAGCCATGACTTAAGGCTAGATGCAGTAACTAAAGTAGCGTACAGGATTTATTCTCCTCTGGGCACAACCTTGATTTGAAGGGGAAAAAATTGGATGTACGGATAATGCTCACAACTCTAAAGTCTTTTTTTTCTATTTATCTCTAATAGCACCACTATCTTGATGTCATTAATTATGGAGATTTGTGTGCAATAACAATCATTGCATCTTTTATTTCATAACACCTTCAAAAATGTGTGAAGAGTTCCTTACGAATTTACAGTAAGCTTAAAAACTGACTTGAAAATGTATGGTGAAGTTTGAAAGGGAAAACATTGCAAACATTTTTATTGCAGGAACTCCATTCCCACCCGCCCCCCAAAACCACCCTTCTAGCCCATGTGCAGTGTCAAACTGCAAGTATCATTGTTTGATGGTTTCTTCGGGATAGGAGAGCACAACAAATTTAAGGGTTCATAGAATACTTTAGGAGGCTTACCATCGCAACAGCATAACATTGTCAAGTTATGCTAACCTATGAAATGTGTGGAACCTGCAGACACTATATTTCCCATGCCTTTATTTCTTTCTTCTCCCATTACATCTCCCTTCAACCCAGCCCGTCCCCCTCAACACACACACAAACACACACTTCTGAAATGATTGAAAAAAAGTAATTCAGAGCACAAACTTTTTCTTGACTATTTTTCTTTCTTGTCAAAGTTTAATTTTTTAATGGCAATGATATCCTCAGAGGACACAAATTGATTGAGGTGGTAAATACCAGTCACACTGGGTAACTCCTCTAGTGGCAACAAAACCCCAATAATGTAAACAACAAGATCCACTGAGGACTTTCAACAGTTTTTTAACCATGTTGCAAAAGTTTATTACTACAGAGCTTGTTTGACTGCCATATGCCATGTGCTGCAGTGATCTGACATATCTGTTGGTTCACATCAACTACTTTGAAATGAATGCTAGTAGCATTTACAATCAACCTAGAGTTGAAAATTTTATGTAGCAGTTTTGAAAGGTTCTGAATTTTGCCTCTTACAAAATAATATGGCTTCTGTGTACAAAACTGATATGCATCATTGCACTATGCATCTTTGCACTTGTACAGCAAAACGATGATTTTGTGTAGTATTTCGCGATGCGAAACTAGATAAATTATTCCCTGAGTTGCTGTGTACTAGCAATCAATAACAACAAAAACTGAATAGTTCATTTACAGATCTACTACTAGAATAAATTTGGAGTAACTGGTCAACAGCAGTCCGACTGGAAAGGAATTTTAAATAAATGGTGTGTCATTCATTTGGCTCACTTTGTGTCTGTTTGCAAGTTTAATGTACTGCAATTCACATACCCAAGTGCTGTATCTTCAAACAATGTTGTCATTGTTTGTTCAGCTGTCTCATGGATAACAATGGTCTACTTTTTGAGTTTAATGTTTTATTTCCAATTTACTTTGAAAGAGCTTTCCTTAATCGACTGATTAATCTGGGATTCTTGCTTGGTCATAGAAAACTGTAGGAGTATAACCATTACATGCCATCGCCATCGCCATCGCATGTGGCATAAATAGATCCAGCAATATTGACAACTTTTCAAAGTGCACTTCTATGGTAACAAGATGAAATCTTTTCTGTTAGTTCATACAATGGGGATTGATGTTACTTAAGTGAGTTACAAACAATGACTCATCGTCCATGGAAATTTGTACCAACAGCCCACCATGTCCAGTGTTGAACTTATCATCACAAGTTTGCATGGGGTTACAATTGATAGACTGTCATATTAAAGTTTACCAGCACATACGATTGATAAGAGTTCTTTGACTAACAATGCCTTGTCACATACAGCGATCTTGTGAGAGCTATAGAGTAACACTAGTGTCGCGACAGAGCCACCTTCCATTTTTATGAGGATATTAAAGGATGGTTTGAGTGACAACATTAATTAGAACTGTGCCAGTATCTTACAAACCATTTAAAACATATTCAATGTTGCTTTTGTTTTCTGTACCACTGTTTGCCATTTCAGATATTAACATTTAAATGTCAGAGACTCATCAAAGATGTCGGATAACATTAGTTCACAAACAGATCAAATGTTAGATCTAACTTTCATAGCCCAAATTATAACAAATTCACAATTACCACTTATGAAAAACTTTGTACGGAAAAAGGAGATTTAATTTCATCGGTTGGTCCTTTGTTGCTTATATGAATACAGTGTGTGAAGTTAAAAGAACATCTGTTTTAATGCATTTTTCTAATCAATAAATCAAAGGAATAACATTAAAAATGGACTATGGAGCCAAAGCTATATTGATCTGGCCTTAAAAGAACATATCATGTCTATTGAAGGTAAAAACCAGGTAACCAAGAGAAAATGGAAACACAGGAAATAGTTTTATGTATCGTCGGATGACAACTTATCAAGACAAACTGAACACAGATGTACATTACTTACCAGTTGGGTATGTTGCTAGATCACTTGAATTATGACAAATTATATAGGAACCAATGAGCCATTAATTTATATACTGTTTCTTGTAAAAACATTTTGAATTATATTTAGCTTCACTCGAATCCAATTGGAGCTTGTATGAGCTAAAAGTCCTAGGCCTAGTTCAGAATGTGCTCTAAGCATCAAGAAACTACACAAGGTCCATAGCATCATGCATTCATATGTAAGACAGCACTGTACACATACAACTAGTTTAAGATTGTGTAGCTATATGTTTCCATAAATATTGCATGTCAATTGTTTATCTTACTTCAAAGTATTTTGTGAGAAATGCTGGATAGAGCATGGTCTACAATATATGGATCATGCTGGAAGGAGGGCATTGTAATGAATTGCCAAACCAGCTGGCATTGACATTTGGCCACTCTATGCTTAAGTAGGCCAAGTACTATTAGAACTAGCAGAGCCTTAGATGGGCATAAGGGCCCAACCCTCCCCTCACAGTTACTCAGTGAGTTGAACTAACAAAAGTTAAGGCTTACTTGCGTGTACTGTTATAGTGTTGCTAACCTTGGCTAGGCCTAGGCTAATTTGTAGCTGTTATTAATGTGATACCACCATTACTAAATTAGACCGCCCCACACTTGGACTACGCTAGATATGAACGTTCATAAAGCTTTCTTCATTTTTTTGTCACTGTCAGACGTATTCTTGGTCATATGCGTGAAAATATGAAATTGCGAACGTGTTTGTTTTCACCTCAGATACGCGTTAGGCTGCAAGCCATACAATAGTCCGTGCAGTATCATGTATCGTGACATTAGGCTAGGTCACACTTACCCATGGCCGGACTTTCTGTGACCGGATTTATCCTCTAATTTCTGTTTGTGTTTGGCTGGCCTTCGTTTCTTCCTAGCCTGAATAGCCAACACTATGGAGAAAAAACAACATAACATTCAGATCCATCGAATATTTACACAATACTATTCACATTTTATCCATATTAACAATATTTACCTTTCTTTGCTTGCGAATTCATGGTGTATGAAAAGTATGCATGCCAATGACAGAGCTAGAGGAGCAAGCAGTAAGTATTCGAATCAGTGTTCTATGCAAGCTCCAATTGTATAGCGGTAAACCGTTACCAACAAAACGTGCCGTGCGTTAGCCAATACACGTACTGGTTTGTTTCACATGGTAATATTGGACGGATGTATGTCATGCAAGAGCCAAGTCCAACTACAAATGAGTAACATAAAGGGGGACATTCCTGACTCGGCGGGTATCATGCAATCACTGACAGAAAGGGTTCTACTCTATCATGAAAAAATATTGAACTGTGTTTGACAGAAATATGAGGTTGCTTTCTGACCGCCAGCTTCAATGCAACACGTTTGACGATAATAAGTAAAGGAAGCAGGTCTTTTTTTCACAGCTTATTCTCAACTGCTTCAGGGGTGGCGGAACAGGGTTCAACCGACGAGAGAGGGGGGGGGGGGTGTCGCGAGTGAAGGGCAAAACCTCTGGACTCATTTGAACATGTGGCAAAGTAAGCTCAAAACCTTCTGACAGAGAGAAGATGTGCATTCCGTATCGCAAACTCAGAGGGCACTTTTTATATACAAAGTTGCACTTTTTAATATAAAAAAATGATAACAGGGAATTTTCTTTTACTAAATCACTCCTAGTTTATGAAAGGGGCCCTTCTGTGACTTCAAAATATGGTAGGTACATCCCCTGTGTCCCACCTCCATGGGAACCAAAATATGGGTGCCACATCATTTTATGCGTTAGGATGTGATGCTGACGATCAACCAAACACTGCTTTAAAGGTTGTCCTCCGACTTTTGGAATGTTCAATTTACTAGATGTTTCAATAGTCCCTGCCTCATAATTATTCCTACTTCCCTGGCAGAAAACGAGGACTGGTAAAGATTGCTAGACAGTTAAATGTGTCCGTACGAAATAGCCCTTGTGGTGGCAGATATTAAAAGGAGAAACGTTTAGGCCTAACCGATTGGGATCCACGTGAGTTGACTGATGGCAGTGACGGTTAGTGATGGTATTGGGATGGGAAAGCGAGTGCCACTTGGGAACCAAATATGCTACATCCGTTCCAATCAGCCTGTCCGAACGATACGTTTAAGAAATTCGCGATGGAATAAATTTCTTTATCATTTATTCATGATCACATGTATGATGTTGGCCAGGGCCTGCGGCCATCACCGATGCACACTGCTTAGCCCACTGCGTATCCCAGTCCGATGATCAACATGATGTTTTGGACTTGACCATGCATTTTCTTAAGTCTGGGTAAATAAATTGGGGGGTAATACTGGTGATCTTTATGTTTGCATTTCCTCTAGGCATCATATATACCCGCCAACTCTCAGCCGCCTCACCACTAGGAAAGCCCTTATCGTTACAGGGTGGGACCATACGGATCTTCAAATCTTACGTGTAAAAAATAAATGAAGAAACTGGTTAAACAAATTAAATGCAGACTGATTATTATGGAGTTGGGGATTTTTTTCGGATACTAAATGATCATGTTACACACCAGAATGTGTGTTTATAACTTACAGTTAATTGCAGCCTGAATACAACTTGTGAGAATGTTACTAAAACCGCTGCTGTGGCCGAGTGGATAAAGGCGGTGGCAATTCAAGCAATGAGGCTTACTGAGCAATTGGGGGGGGGGGGGGGGTTCCTGTATCGATACCCGGCCCGGTCATAGTAAGGTGGGTTCTTCATCCAAGAGCAGTGGCGGAGCTAGGGGTATTGGTAAGAGGGGGCGAGAATGATCTGTAGGGGCGCTTTCGACACTATCTAAGCGGAGCGCCACCACAGGTTGGCGCGGAGCGTACAGA
>KN882416.1:152474-164914 GCA_000934455.1 Apostichopus parvimensis | reverse complement strand
ACTATGACATCATAGAGGTGCAACTATGACATCATAGAGGTGCAACTATGACAACACAGAGATGCAACTATGACATAGAGGTGCAACTATGACATCATAGAGGTGTGAATTTGACACCATAGAGGTGCGACTGTGACATCATAGAGGTGCAACTATGACATCATAGAGGTGCGACTGTTACACCATAGAGGTGCAACTATGACATCAAAGAGGTGCAACTATGACATCATAGAGGTGAAACTATTACATAGAGGTGTGACTGTGACACCATACAGGTGTGACTATGACTTCATAGAGGTGTGACTATGACATCATAGAGGTGTGACTATGACATCATAGAGGTGCAACTATGACATCATAGAGGTACAAAATGACATCATAGAGGTACAAAATGAAAGTTCCCAGACAGTATATTTAAACTAAGATATCTCCCAAATTGAACAAGGTTTTTTCTTTGCTGTTTGTGGGAGTGGTTCTTGGCAAAGATATCTGTCATGGGAGCAAAAGAAGATGGTTACAACAGTCACTGGAGCAGTGTGGACAAACCCTTACCTCTCAGACTTCACGGTAAACATTTTTGCGAGGAGCGGCTTTTGGTGGACACGGCGGGCTTTTTGATCTCTGTGAACTTTTATGTCGGACGAGTAACTCTCGCGAAGCTTCACTAAAAATCTCCTTGGAAGGGATCTCTCGATGTTAAGAATAATCATGACCCACTGTAAAGAGATAAAAATAGAAAGAATGGATATTCTCTGATTAAACTGACATGTATTTCAGTGTAGTTTACCTTGCCCTTTACCCTAGTTTATGCAGACCATTCAAGAGCCCTGTTTGTTGGCAGGAATATTCTCTGATTAACATGACATGTATGCAGTGTAGTTTATCTTGACCTTTACCCTACTTTATGCAGACCATTCAAGAGCCCTGTTTGTTGGCAGGAGTATTCTCTGATTAACATGACATGTATTTCAGTGTAGTTTACCTTTACCCTACTTTATGCAGACCATTCTAGAGCCCTGTTTGTTGGCAGGAATATTCTCTGATTAACATGACATGTATGCAGTGTAGTTTACCTTGCCCTTTACCCTACTTTATGCAGACCATTCTAGAGCCCTGCTTATTGGTAGGAATATTCTCTGATTAACATGACAAGTATTTCGGTGTAGTTTACCTGCCGTTTCCATTCCATCAGCGATCTGTCTTGAGTATTTTGAAATGTTCGAGTCATCATGGCGATCATCATGTTGAACAGCAAGAGAGGGATTGCGATCAAGAAGATCCCAAATATGAAGAAAGTGAAAGTCCCGAACCGGGAGAAGATCATGTCGTTAAACTGCGGTGAGAAAAGATAATATGAATACAACAGTTGAACAATGATAGCCAACAATATTAATATATCAACTGAGGCCTTCATACACATAGTGTCAAAAAAAAAATCCATTATTTACATAACACAATAGAAAAATATTTAAAGAGAAAAAGGAAAATAACATGTACACAATCATAAATCTTTCCAAACAGGTTTATGGATTTGAGAACAATGTCTTATAGGTGACTTTAGTGCATTGTTTAAAAAATAAACAAAAACAAAAAAAAAAACGCAAAGAAAACAAACTTATGTTAGCCAACACTATTGAGAAGGGGGGAACACTATTCATCTTACCAATACTTCTCCACAAGGGAACTCCTTTCACTGAATTTACAGCAAAGTCAAACATTACTTACACCAGAAAAAACAAAATATTCTGTAACTATTGTCTACCTAATTTGAAGCTTGACACATTGGCACAAGAGCCCATTTCTAAGGTATGCAAATGAAGAAAGCTCATGGCATTATAGGATGCAAAAGATTGTGGCCTGGATTACATTGGTTGAGATGTACTCCAACATCTGTAACCGCATACATCTCCAATCTTGACCGACAGGTATCCGATTATGTGTGAATGCAATTAGGCTTAGTAAAGAAGTCATCGAACAACATGTTACAGCTGTTGGGACATATATGGTTAACCATATCATATTTAAAGTAAAAGTAAGAAAGCCTTCCTAATAGTTGAAATAGAGATGAAACATGATTCTTGTCTTACGTGCAAATCACCAAAGCTCATTCTGAATAGAGTCATGAAAGATCCGTTGGCTGAAAGAAAGGCATCTGTCTGCCAGGCAGGCACGTTGATGAACATAAAGTAGAAAACTGACGAGAACAAGGAGAAAAAGTTCAAACTGTGGGATAGAAACAGTTGGTTAAAACATGTCCATTGTACAAGAGGTACAACAGTGCTAGGAGCAACAAGGGATAGTATAGTGTTGCTTGTAACGAAACAGTTTTAGAGGAAAGAATAGAAACACTTCTAAACATGCACATGTAGTAGAACAATGGTAGGAATAACAAAGGACAGTATAGTGTTGCTTATAAAGAATCATTTTAAGAGGAAGGAATAGAAACACTTGTAAACATGCACAACAAATAGAACTGTGCTAAGAATAACAAGGGATAGTAAAGTGTTGCTTGTAACAAAACAGTTTTAGAGGAAGGAACGGAAACACTTCTAAACATGCACAGGTAGTAGAACAATGCTAGAGCAACAAAGGATAGTATAGTGTTGCTTATAATGAAACAGTTTTAGAGTAAGGAATAGAAATGCTTGTAAACTTGCACAACTAGTAGAACTGTACTAGGAATAACAAAGGATAGTATAGTGTTGCTTATGTAGAAATAGTTTGAACACAATGATACCCGAACACATGTAATGAAAAACTTGTGGGAAGTATAAGGACATCAACAATTATAAAGAAAGTTTCAGGATGCCAACATTGATAAAACTGCAGCATATTTTTAACTCATATCTTTTAGGAGGAGTCATGAATATGATGGATTTTGCTAGCAGCTGTAGTCCACACTGTTCTGAGTCTCACTCAGATGGTCATAATGTTTCTCATAATTTTTTTTTTTTCAACTTGAGCATACTCACCTCCAGCAAACATAATGAGGAAGATAGAATAGATGACGCTAAACCTGAACAGGTCCCCGACGACAATCTTTTGCAAACTCACGATAAGAGGGCCCAGTACAGGATGACACCTACAAACAATCATATGGAACATAGCCAAAATATAAAAGAAAGGTGAAGTCAAAAAAACAAAACAATTCTGTAAAGAAGTCCTTAAGGCAGAGCTTGTTACTGTATATGTGTCATAGTCAGTAATATGCCTAAACATCTAATGAAAGTAACCATTTCAGCCTTGAATCTTATATGCAAAATAGAGTCTAGGTTAGAAAAAGTACAGCATGGGGCAGTGGAAGAGGTTACAGTTGGGGACATGTGACTTTGACTAGATGGGACAAACCACAAGTTACTTTAAAATTGAATGACAGAAATGAATATTTGCGAAATCCTTTCGACAAAATATCCAGAATTTGAGTGTCAGGCTACTAAAGGATACAATACAAAAACATGAAAAGGGGATTACAAAATCCAATGACATTTGTTATTACAAAAATGGATCAAGTGTACTTTTCTTTTTTAAATGAGAAGGACACTTCTACAGTAATTTATGAAATTGGCACTTTTCAAAGTAGTTTAGCACATGCAGTCTGTCCCCCCCCCCACCCCAACCCTCCCAGGGTTCAGCTGCCCATTCAAGTGTAGGAGTTATCTGCTAAATATTAATGTTTTGAGGTTCTCAAGGTTTAAAACAATCTTTTATAGACATTATTTCAACACACTATTAAATAATTTCTTTTTTTGAGCATTTTCAAATGATGAGAAGAAAAAAACCTTAAACCAAACATAATGCAAGCTCTGCTTTAATAAGAGCACAGGACTTATCTTTTATCAATTGGTCAAATCTAAATTCTATCAACTTTTGTTTTTCTTTTAAGGAAACGTAACAGAAAAACCTTAACATACCTGAAAAAGAAGAATAGGTAATGCCATGCCAGAGGTATGGATGTAATAAAAGCATAATCTTCAACTACTTGCAGTCCAAGAAACCTCCACAACACACACGATAGCTGTAAACACACCGATATGTTGAAGAGTCCCTTGGTTGGAAAATGAATCTAAAACGAAGGAAAACAATTAAAGAGTCTGTAAAGTAGATCTTGGGAGAAAAAAACAAACAGACATATGTCACAATAAGTTAAACAAATCAACTCTAATTCTCTTTTCAAAACAATATATTTTATTAAATACAATCTAATTTTAAGTACAGGGAAAAATAAATTATTTTCATTAATAACAAAGCAATGAATCACTTTCCTATTAACGGAAACAATATTCTTAATTGCAGTCGTATTATTTCTGTTACGCTGAAAATTGCTTACAAATTGAAGTTTTTAGTCCCACTTGTTGTTCAAATCAGTCAGTGAAAATGTCAAATTTGAAATATATGAATGGATCAGTAAATTGTTGTAGATGTTAAAGACCAAAGAAGGCACTCTATAATTTTGTTTTTCTTAAACTTTTTTTTTTTTAAAGTTACATAAACTGTTTTTTGGGCCCTTACTAACAGTATTTGAAAATTTCTTGAAAATAATTACATGATACTAAAGATGCACCAAAACATAGCATACAATAATTTGGACATTCCTAAAATTACATGTAATTAGTTCATTATTTTGTTGTAATGATCAGGATGATAAAATATGAAAAACTGTTCCAGTAATTACTCACCAGGGATGTTAGGTAATTCAGGAGGGAACCTCTTGATAAGATTTCAAGAATCTCTGTGATGACTTTGGCAAAACAACCAATCACTAGACTAACCTCGATAAAAATCCGAAACTTCAGAGAAAGAAAATGAAATTTTAAGTGTAATGATTTGAGCACCTTTTCCTCACAAGATGGGGGGTGGGGGAGGGGGAGGTGTATGTGAAAGAGTATCATACAAAACAATCCAAAAAATTTGGATTAAAAGTTATCATTTCGGGAATGAATTTGGCTAGCTGACAATGCATGATCAATGGATGACAAATGAGGTGAAGAAAGTTGTTATTCAAATAACAATGCAAAATAAAGGAACTATGTGAATGAATACTTGTTAATTTAATTACATAACAGGAATGATTGTCTTTCCTTCAATGAAATGGGAGGTATATCTTTTAGTTCAAAATACAGAAAATGCATTATATGGTCTAAAGAGCACTTTGTGACATCACAATTATTCGGAACTGAACTGACCTTGTTTACTGCCCCGTCTGTTGACCTCAGGTCACCTGCAGGTCGAAGGTACACAGCAAGACTGATCTCCAACAAATGAAGGATTGCCCAGAAAAACTTAAAAAGAAGACGATTCTGAAATATAGAAAAGATGCAATCTTTACTCAAAACACATACTTGGTTAGTGTGATATTAAAAGGATTGCTGATACTGTAGCTGTATACAGTTGCTACAAGAAATACAAAAGGATTTACTCGAAAGTTGACTGACATAAGGGGTCCATTTATGACTTGAGTTTGTTTCTGTGACCATACACTATAACCTAGAGTAGGAACTAGGGGGAGAAGGACATTATGCAACAGCCCCCTCACTTTCATATTCCTAACCCCATCCACAAAATTAAATCTGTTTAGGAACTGAGAAAATCATTATATTTAGTTCCTTTATTTGAACTAGAATTTTCTTTTTCTTAGAATCTAGTGAAAACTGTACAATCACTGCATGTGGTTATGTCTTTTCCGCACTCTGCAACAGTAGTTCAAGGTAAAAGTAATATCATGTCAAGAACTGTGCAGTAAACTTATCTAACAAGAGAGCAAAACTTCAACATTTTAAGATACAAAAGAAGAAATGAGATACTCTATAATTTGTTCCCTACCAATGAATGTAGTAGTGGTAATGATATGAATGACTGACTCCAAATGCAGGTCCATGAGTGGAATGCCTATAACCACCAGGAATACTAACATTGAAGGGAGTGTGGCTTAATATTAATATTTGTGATCCATTGACATCAGAGCTGTTTCTTTGGGCGTATGTGTATTCATAAGCATATGATCTACTTACAATTGAGTTATAAAACAAAACACACTCAGCAATTATCTAATTCGTATTTTAATGGATATCAATTTTAACGGCCAAGAGCATTCTCACACCACTTTACAGCAGTTAAATCTTTTGTCATTGGTAACTTGTCATACCCAAACACCAATATGTGCACAATTCAAACAGTTACTCCTGTAGCACTACAGTCTGTCACTTCTAAGTGCCCCCTACCCCCAGGGGCTTTAAAGGTGCCGCCAAAAACCAGCTCACACAACTATATTGTACAAGCTACCTCCCAGGGTCCACATTACACCCCTAGTTGAAAGAGAGGCAATGCAGACTAAGTGCTTTGTCCAAGCACACAGTGCGATAATCGGGCCCAGGGCTCAAACTTGCAATCCTCAGATCGCAAGTCCATTGCCTTAGCCATTGGACCACAACATTTTTGCAATGGAATGTAGCAATGTGCTATGCAGTAATAAGTTTAAGAGATTTCACTACCAGCTGATGGTTATTATTATTTAAAAACTTGGACCATGAGCAAACTTTTGCTAGATAATAACTAGTAGAGTCATATTCTGGTACAACGGTATAATGGTAATATTTTACATACTTTTGCATATGACTTCCACTTCTTGTCCAGTAACTCATTCAGAACTTGGTCGTCCAACATCTTGAGATGGGGTACGCTGTCGTTTTCCACAATGATGGTAATCGCGGCGTGCCTGTCTGTAACGATCCAGTTCATTATTTTAATTATCATTATAATGTCGTTTTTTTAAAATACTTAGTTGTTTATTTGATAGTAGTCGTCCAACATCTGAGAGAGTACTCATTACTGATACACAAAGTTTGCAGCAAAAAGTATTATCCTGGATCAGATATTTTCCTGGAAAGCAGTTATTTTACGATGCTAAGTAGCGACATATGTGTTTGTGGGCAAAGCCAAATGGCTTATAACTTCACATCACACTTCACATCAGGTGGCTATCTACTTTATAGGTGTAGGTCTTTTCTGGAATTTATTTAGAAAATTTGAAAGACCATTCGAGATGGGAATCTGATGGATCAAATTCTTGCTTATGAACAATGAACAACAAAACAATAAATAAATACAACCTTGCTCATTGAGTTACTCATGAACAGAGTGGTAGTGGGAATATGAGTAAGGGATTATTCGAATCATGTCCTGCTCGGTATATTCCACTATTATGAGAGGGGTGTGTTGTATTTTTGTAGAATCTAAAACAGCCGTCGTTTGTCATTCTCATATCATTTTGAGAACGACACTCCACATCCCTAACCTATTATAATTTAGTGAATTTAATATTATTTATATTATTATTTCTCCCTAACCTATGCCGACCTTCCACCATAGTTAAACTCGACGCCAACCTATTATCGAATGGTATAGTCCAAAACAAAAACAGACTGGCGACAAGTGGGACTTGATCAGATTATTCGACACAAAAGTCCATGTATGTAGTGCAACAGACACTTGGGAGACTTACTCATGCTTCCATTCGGTCCGATTGAGTCGAGCTGCTCCAAGGGGTAGGCCACGTAAGCCACATTACCAAATATCCACTGCGTCTCACTGGTAAGGTCTAACAGAGCTGTGAAGAGTTCACCTCGACCCAATTTAAAAGAAAGTTGCAACGCTGTGAGACCGGCGTTGTTCTTGCTGGTAAAGTTGACAGGCATTTTGGAGTGAAAAACAGCGTGGTTGAACATAAGCTATGAGAGAAGATGTTGATGTAAATCAGAGATATGAAATATTCTGAACAATAAATAGTTAATACAAAAGGATATGATCGTCAAGCAAGGTTGATATTTCTTACCACTGTTTAAAGAGTTTATTCAAATCCAGTTAAAAGTAGCTTTTTTGACTTACTTTTGGAAATTTGTCTGCTGGTATTTGATACTCCCTATCCTCTAACAGTGTAAGTTAATGTCAGAAGCTCTCAAATTATTTATACCCATATTTCATTAATTTTTGAGATTAATTCAATTTTTGTAACTCTGAGGACATAGCTAACTGTTTTTTACTTTATTAGTCTTGTCTAAGATTTCTCTTTGCAAACGTTTAGATGTAATCAGGAAAAAATATACAGAGCAAAGTTATAAATATGATAAACATATGGTACTCAACACACAGTGCATTCCAACAACACTGTAGTAGCACTAGTCTGTTTCACTTTGAACAAAAGCAAAACAAAGTTTAAAAGAATAGTCCAGGTCAAAATTTCTTTTTGTTGTGTTAAAGAGGAACATAATCTAAGCATTCTGGTGGATTTTGTATTCAATTCCTATGTACCGTTTTTGAGATATTGACAGTTGCAGTTATCTGATATTCTACTGAAATGAACTTGAAGCAAACAGGTGTGATTTCATAGTTGTTTTTTCTTTAGTTTTCAGTCTATTGATTTGACCTTGAATTGGATAGGGTTACTAGTTTGTCTAAAGGGGATTTGCAGTTTATAAAATACCAATACCTATGGTACATTCACATTATGGATGCACCCAATTGTGGAGTATAAAATTAGACTTAAATTTTAAAGGAAAACAAAACATTATGTATCAGTGTGCAACAATGATGTCACACCTGTTTGCTCCAAGTTCACTTTTCATATGAAAGGTGGCAACTTCAGCTGTCAATATCTCAAAAACGGTACATAGAAATTGAATGCAAATTTCACCAGAATGCTAAGATTAGGTTCCTCTTTAACATTTCAAAAAGAGATTTTGACCTGGACTATTCTTTTCATTTTAATAAAAGAAACAAAGTTACACAGAGTGAGAAATTGCTTACCTTTTGGTTGTGTACGACTATCATATGTATGACAGTATTTCCGTAAGAATCGGCTGCATCGGGATTACACTTGCCTTGCTCTTCCTTTGACCTAACGCTTGCTTCCACCAGAAAGTCGTAGATTTCCGCAAAGCCGAGACTTGCAGCAAAGGCCAGAGGGTATTCACCATAGTATGCCTGGGCTTGGTAGTCTAGTTTTTCATTGGCGGTGGTTAGACCTTTCTTAATACCATTCGGACGGAAAAAACGACCCGTAGCTCTGGCGTCTAGCCGTGCGTGGCAATCATTGACGAGAAATTTGACGGTTTCTAAGTCGTTGTTCACGATCGCAAGATGCAGCGCTGTCTCTCCTTTTGAGATAAAAAGCAAAAACTAATAACTATAAACACATGCAAACAAAAATGGACTGCTAAACAAATCTGAATTAAGGATAAGATTGAAAGGATGTCATTCAAATATTTCTGCGGTGCACACATCCATAAACCATTTCGTAACATTTTTGGTGAGTTCTTTAACATGTTTAACACCGAAGGGCAATACGGATGAACTTAAAACATCTCGAAGTTTCCTTCGTTAACCACTTCTTACCGTAATATGCACTGCCTTCGTACACGTCCAGTGCGAGTCTGGGATAAAGCTTCAACAAGTGCCTGGCGATGCTTTTGTGTATGTTTGTGTTGACGAGGTAGCATAGATGGATTATTGTCTCCCCTGCTGTTCCACGATTATTGATATCCCAACAGGCTGCGTGAGGGGTAAATTTATTGATTGCAGTCAACTGGTATTTATGGAACTCCTCCAGGAGATCCTCGTCTGACAGGTAGTCAACGTCATAACTCTAGAAGTAACCAGCAAGGGATCGAAAGAATACGACAAAAAACATTTAGGCAGGAATAGAAAGCTTAACTGATAATTTGTTTAACTGTACAATGTTAATCCATGGCACTAAATTAAAGGTACAATGTACACCCATGGCACTAAATAAAAGTGGTAGATGTTCACAGGAAGATATTTTTTAAACATTTATTCGGTAAGAAAGTTTAAAGTTAAAAGTTAATGGACAATTTCAGTCTGGGTACATAATATATTTTTCTTGTATACTTTCTAAACCATGTTAACCTGAGCTTCAATATTACAATATTATATATTACTATATATTATCCAATCACTTTTTTGTGAATAGTTGGACAGATCTATCAGTTTCAATGTAATTGAAAGAATTACTAATACGAGGACTGTTACATATGAACCAGGTCATCATTCCAGCCTCCGTCAATCTCCATATCGTGGCTTTTAGATTTACTGAAACATATTAGTAACTTTCTTAAGTTTCTCATTCTCATTGGATGCATGATTCAATGTGACAGTGAATAGCAACAATGTATCATTTAATCATCAAGCCTTTCATATTTAAATTAATGATGTAAAACACTTATCATATTTGTATGATGACTGACTGGGGGAACATTCAATCACTTCCGAAATATTTTAAATCTTGTGCTCCAGTCCTAGGCACTAGGCAGCTTTAATAGCTTATCCATTGATTTTTATTTTTTATGTGAGTAGTAGTGAGAAGTCAAAGTAAACCCTGCACTGTCAACCACAGATATATATTTAATTAAATGTAAATAAAAAAAATGAGAAGAAACTATTTCAGGTATATCTAATCAAAGTTTTGGAATGACCTATGAAATTGTACTTAACCAGTGACCTCAAGGATTAAAGTTTTGTTTCAGCATTAACTATGAATATTAATTGAGCTATGTACATCAATTCACTAACAATCTGAACTAACCTCATTAACACACAAGAGTTTCCTTCTGTACTTGGCAAAATCAAGTTCAGTAATGACTCCATCAGATTCATTTCGGTAGAGAAACGGTTCAATTTCTTTCCGGACGAGTTCCAAATACTGGTCGTCGGTCTCTCTCTTCAGAAACTCGTCTACCAGGTATCCTGTGCCGCCAAGATGAAGCAGCTTGTACATAGAATTCCTCTCGACCGCCTCTGCTTGTTGTTTCCATTCTAAGTCTTGGTTATCTTCAAACATGAAGGTGTGCGTGAAGTAACTCTTCAGGCGACGAAATGAATTGATTATCCATGTCATTGTTATCTAACATCCTGGGGCACTGCACCACCTGCGGAATGTAAGCAATTGGGGTTGCGGCTAAATTTACCCAATTGTTGGTTGCAAATTGCTTATTCACCTGGGCACATACCATGAGCTGAGACAGTGAAAGATTCATCAAGCCATAGAGGAAAGTACAGTATTTTTGTCGACCTATGCATCCAATCTAAACATGGAAATATTTTAATTCATGATATTATCTTAGATAGAGGTGTGCCGGGTGTCGCATTCAAACCTAGCTGAATAGCCTTCCAGATATTTGTCAGATTCAGCCCAAAAAATCTGGAAATCTAGATTTTGGAAATTAACATAACCCAACAGTGTCTTTAGGGAACAGAGAAGAGTGGTTGAGGTGGGTTCAGGGAGAGGTACGTGGATGAAAAGTCTACACGCTCTTTCCTTTGTTTTCATTTCATTCAGTGCATTGTTATTGAGAACAAAGAAATATTCTTTTGAATGAGTAGACTTTGAACAAGGCATTATATATGTTTAGAATTCTACTGATTACAGGCAACAATGTTAGCCTACATAGCCTAACATAGAAGGGCATATGAACCTACAAGACATTTCAGAGACAAAACTTGTAAGCATGTATAAGAACTTTTTCATTATTTTCACAATATATTGAACACACTGTCTGTCACTTCTTCTCTATATTCATACTTGTTGTAATGCTGTGTTCATCTTGTGACAGTTGGCTAGGCCTACATTTGATGTGCATTTTTACCAGGCAATTGACAATTGAGTGAATAAGATGTATTGCACTGGTATTGATGTATACCAATGATCAGGTAAATAAATAAGTTAACTGATGATCTGGTTTAACTGATTACCAGTGCAATGCTTATCTAACCCAAGGTAGCATGAATAAGCAAGCGCACAATCCCTTACTTAACCAACGATTGGGTAAGTAGCTCCCCTAAAAACGATATATCACATGTTAGTTTACGGTAAATTTGCGATAGTAACGGTATTAATGTACTTTTAAAGAAAAGCTGTGATGATGACCTCTCTGCTGTTTAATTCTATCCTTTAGCAATGTGATTTCATCGATGGTTTGACCAGATTCCATCAAAAATTTCAAGAATTATACTTGCAAAGGTCGCAAGTTTAACTGAATGAAGCAAGGCAAAATTCCCCTAACTTCGCGCATGTGTTAAAGTTGACTTATTCCGCTAAATAGGTGAAGGAATCCACGAAAGCATCTCAGAATACAAATTTGATGTTTCTTAGTTTCTCTGTGGGAATTTTTGGCCGTTTTCGTAAACGCTTTGTAGATTAAAATTGGGATTAATAAAGTGGTTTTAATTTGACTAACAAACAAAGCAACTACAGTGTCTATCAATCACTGTATCAGTGCAGCTAAGTAATTGTAACTTAAATATTAAAGTACGCGAATTAAAGGAACACGCAAAATTACGGCATGAAAATACGTTGAAGATATTATTTACTTTTATTGGTTATTAAGATACCTAGCCTAGCCTACGACTGTTATCATATTCATACGTTATCT
>KN882416.1:128793-151954 GCA_000934455.1 Apostichopus parvimensis | reverse complement strand
AGTTGATGTAATAAGTTGATGGCCTGCAAATATATAGGCTAACTAGGATCATTCCCTCTAGGTCTTATTTAGGAATCAGGAGCATAATATTAAGTGCATGAGAACGAAACAAAACCAATGACAGTATGTTCATTCTTCTGAACATGTCAAACTTACGAATCGAGAAAATGATGTTAGATTTCCTCGTTTCGTTTGGCTGCGGTAACTGCCAGATGTTTGTTAATCCAACCCTCGCAAGCGGACGCATCCAATGCTCAATAAAATCCACTACATGCATAGAGCATGCAGTTAAGTCGGCCTTGGTATTACAATTTGATGATGGGTGAAATTTCTTACACATAGTGGAGCGGGATCGTTAGTTGAAATGTGTAATTTTCTTCATTCCTAAAACACATCACTCTATCAAAAATCTTAAAATTGATTATTCAAGTTACAATCTTTTTCTTAAATCAGAAGCAACTTTTTAAGAGTAAATATAATATTAAAAGTATATGCAGTTCATACCTGAACATGCTGCTTTTAGCACTGCTCACCGTGGTACGAGGAGTCCGTAGTAACCGAACGTTGTTATGCAATGCATCTGTAGCTCTGTACTCTTTGCATACAGTGTAGCTTCGGCTATGCCTTCCATTTAGTGAACGACCAGATTTCCAACAGGTGAAACGTTAGGCTTGTAATGTAAGTTACGAAGAATGTACAAAAGTTGAACAACTTTGTGTAGTGATCGGTAGAAGAACACACGTAGGCTAGCTGTGACAGTTGCTTACCGCTTGGGAGAAGGATAACCAGAAATGGACGGATCTTCAATGCTCGAGTAGATATTCAATTAATATAATAGTTACAGACCTCGGCTAGGCCTAGTCTAGCTTGATGAATCATTCTTGTCCAAAGCCCCGTTAAAACTTCTCACTCCAACTTGGCAAGCTTAGGTACCTAGGCCTAACAGTAACACTTACAGTTAGGCCTAAAGTCTATATGCGGCTTGGTCTAGGTCTTTGAGCTAAGACTAGGTTGCATCATGTGGATTCATACTTCATTTGGCCTACTGAAGACTAGATCAAGAATTTGGAATGTACTTCTGAAGTTTCTAGTCAAAGTCAAACCATAACTTGTGTTTTCTACAATTTGTATTTTTGGTAGGATAGCAAAACCACAACATTGCCATCCGAACCTAGGCCAATGTTGCAATTAATATTGTGGTACGCCTATCATTTTGAACTTACAAAGTGTTAAATAATATGTTAGTAACACCTGGGAGCGTGTCACATAACCCTCCATAACGCCTATCACTTTGAACTTACAAAGTGTTAAATAATATGTTAGTAGCACCTGGGAGCGTGTCACACAACCCTCCATGGTTGGTAAGTTTTCCTACTGTGTAGCAATAGTAAAACATTATACTCCCCAAATTAGTACTTGAGCTTTAATTCTTTTTTTACCCTGTCAAAAACGGTGCTTTCTATTGCGGGAAACTAATTTTAACCTCCGCAAGCAAGTCACCCAGTATGTAATTTATATACTAACAACACTTTTCATACAAATGTATCACTTTGAATTCATCTCAATGATTCTGTATAGTATGTATGACAATATTTGATGTAGTGAACTTCTTACACGCTAACCTCCCCGCAAAACCAATGATCTTTAAATCTGATCGACTCCTTCAGGTAAAATACTGTACTGTACAACTTAGGAATAAAGCCCAGGAATAAAGTAGAGAGATGTCTTCCACTGCGGAACTGTACCAGGTCGGGGCCAGCGAAAAGATAAAGGATTTGGAAACGGAGCTGGTCAAAGAGCTGCAGGATTTGAAAAATGACATTGAAGAAAATGAGATGCTTACAGGTGTGCCAAGAGCTGCAAGGTAATAATAGAAAGATTCTGTTCATGATTCACGAAGTATAGAGTATATTCATGTATATTCATGAGAGTATATTCATGTATATCCGAAGTATATTCATGAAGTATAGAGTAGAATCCATCACCATGTATCCATCATATTAAACTCAGCATATAAAAGGGTGCAGAAGATTGGCAAATTTGGTACGAAAATATGTCATCTTTTGTGTGTGAAATCAAGTACTCAATGTTTCTAGCACTTCATCCTTGACATGTAAGTCATCGAAATTCAAGTGTATGATCCTTGGTATTTGTCTGCTTTTCAGCTCTGTTGGTATCCCAAAAGGAGTGGAGCACTTCCGAAAGTTAAGGGAACAAGTTATCAAAAGGGCCATGCAGGTAATAATATTTGATTTCTTTTTAATCAAGAGGTAAACAATCTCTCAAGAAGTAACAGTAAATAATTAGAAGAACAGTAATTTAAATAATAATTTTCACTGGGCTGGAAGCATGAAGCTTTGAACACTGACAAGAGTTTTAATTTATTCAATGTTGCAACTGGCAGTCACTCTATTTAAAGATCAAATTTATAAGCCCCAAATAGGTTAGAAATATTGAACAAACCTTTAAGTACTTCCCTTAAAACACTGCTTGCTCACTGCGTCATTGCAGTGTTAAATTGAACATTCCTTATTGTCTTGGATAACACGAGGAGGAGGTTGTTGGGGGGGGGGGGACGGGGTGGAAATGGGGAGAGGAGGGGTGTGTGGTTGTAGTTAGATCTGCCATGAATGATTTTGCAAATTTTTAGCCATTTCTATATAAACGTTTTTGGTCAATAATGTGATGAAATTTACATCACATACCCAAATATTACCTTCCAACCTTCTATATGTTACTCATAAAACAGATATAAGACATCATACTGCATAGCAGAAAACATTTATAACCTTGTTCAAGACATAACTTGTTCAAAAAGTTGACATATTATTTGTTTGATTGGACATTAAGTAAAATATATCTTTGGAAATCTAATGAAATTATTATTATTATTATTTTCTGTAAAGAGAAAAAAAAGGAAAATAGAGAGTAACAGCAAATATAAAAAGGGTAAACATAGAAAGAAATGAAAAGGAAAACATGAGACATTTGACTGGAACATTCAAGAAAAATTATGTCATCTTTGTAAAGTATTGTACACGGAGGCACCTTGTCCTATTCATTTTATTCATAAAATGAATAGGACAAGGTGCCTCTCGTGACTTTTTACCGATTTGTATTTGGTTTCCGCATTTGGATTTGTTACCTTATCTTCATTTACGGCAGGTTTCTGAAGCTCAGCCATTGATCGTTCAAGCAGATGTAATGCAAGAAGAAATGGACAACTGCTTGATGAAGGAATACACTGAAAATAGTCTTCCACTTTTACTACACCAGGTATGGTTTAAAAAGAAAAATTCATTTTTGTGACCAGAGTTTGATTTTCATCTCTGCATTCCATCCGCTGTGTTTGCTTAGCTCTGAATATTCTCTGTATTTAAAAATATCATCAAATGCAACCTTTCAGTGGAAATATCATTTTTCTTGTTTTGGATAAATAACTTTTATACTACAAAAAAAAACCCAATTCATTTTCTGCTCAATAGCCCTAATGACACCCACTGACTGTACTGTTGCAAGATGCATTCATAACAGAAAATCACGAAATTTGAATTTCCTTTATGATCCCCATACAAAATGCTGTGACTTGTGATTTTTGGCTTAAAACATGAAGAACATTCCCAGCATATTTTTTTCAAGCAGTCAACATCATTTCACAGGAAAATCTTTTTAGGCAATAACATACGAATAAAAATTATATTTTCACAGTATTCAAGACAAAAAACAAAGTCGTGAAAGAAGGACTGATCTATTTTTAAAATCGCTCAAATATTTTCAAGAGTGTGTGCATCATTTTGGTTTATAATTAGAAAAAATGAAAGTTCCTCTAAGGACAACAATTAACTTGTTTTAAGTCTGATTCTCATTGTGCTTGTTACTGTTTTGCTAATTTGTTGTTGTTGTTATTTATGTATATTTCGTTGTCTATTGATTTTTCAGTTTTTCTGTGACCGCATTCAGCAATTAGTACAATGCAAACACATGCACATGTTACGGTGGAGAAGATTTTGCGAGCACACGAAGACATTGGAATCATTGTATCCTGTTTACCAGAAGAGACTACTGTAAGTTTATGTAGTTTTCTTATTACGATAATGTTATGATTTGTTAAGTTATGTTTTGTTATGTTCAACACGCTCTTTGATGGTGAATATTTCAAGGCTTTGAAAATGTTTGGTAACTAAAAAGTACTAGAGAACAATTGTGTCATTGCAACCAACTGTTTTCATAACATTCTGAAGTTTTGAAGATCTAGTAGTTTTGATGGGGCACAGATATTTATATACAGCATTAAAAATGTGGATAGGTATGGTGGCTCAAAGAGTAAGCTATTGTGTTGTTGTAATATATATATATATATATATATATATATGATTTATCAGTTCTTTTTAACTTGGTTGAAAGTGGGGGGGGGGTGCAGGAGGGGGGGGAGAGAATTATATCCATTGAATTTTCAAACATTCAGTTTTTACAACAGAGCTTGCGGGAGAAAGTCCTGGGTCAGCAATGTTCAATAGTATCAGCATAAGTAGGTGATACTTTTACAATGGCAGGTGGCACTGAACTTGATCAAATTTATTACTTTTTGAGAAATCTACAGTGATATCTGTATACTTAACATTCTTCAACTTTGAAAGTTGTTGGTAAGCATTTTACTGACTTTACCTGATGTATATTGAATTATATAATCAAATGTTATTATTAAGGCTCTTTTTAATGCTAACTATATACTTGAATTTACTTTCTTTCTCACTTGAAGGGCAATCATGGCTGAGTACAGTGATGCTGTTGCTAGGGCTCAGGGACTTTCCATTGTCCATGAATATATATCCAATTATATAATCAAATGTAATGATAAGGTTCTTTTCAATGTTAACAATAATGTTTAAATTTACTTTCTTTCTGATTTGAAGGGCAATCATGGCTGAGTACAGTGATGCTGTTGCTAGGGCTCAGAGACTTTCCATTGTCCATGAATCCATACTGATCGGTCGTCCGCCAGCCCACAATTCGATACAAAAAGACGATTTGATAATTTATCTCAAGTGGCTCGTTTCTCACCTTCATTCAGTGAAGAAAATCCATACTTTTTTGAAGGTATATAAGGAGTCGTTATAGTTTGTCTTTCTGATGTTAATTAAGTCTGGGGGTCTGTCCGACACCTTTTCAAAAATCGAACACATTGTAATCTCTGTTCTTACACACCAAAAAGCATATCAATGTGTTCTTTGTGTTATCTAGTACCACTGTGTAACAAATCTTGGTACTTTCTTTCATACCAATCAGACTCAAATGGAAAAATTTATTCTTCAGAATTTTTGTAGCAGTTTTGAAGGCAATGAACTCTCTTTTTTAATACTATGATTGGTTTTGACAAAAACTGCTATACATCTTTGTATTTGTAGAGCAATTTGATCATTTAGTAGAGCATTTTGTAGAGTATTTGTAGAGCATATTTCTATGCAATGCCAGATAAGTTATTCCCTGGATTCGGATCTGTGCATGTTAAGATGCAGCATTTCAATTCCTCCGGAATGTCATGTCCCCGATGAATTTAATCTGGATCAGTCAATGTTTGTCACATTTGTGGTTTTATGCCATCTGTAATTTTTTTTTTTTTTTTCGAAAAGGAACTATAAGTTGAACTTCATCTCTAGCACTTCCAGACATACATCTTATCTGCATTCACACAATTTGTGTTTGGACCCTACAGTCCTCCCAGTAACAGATTATATGTGTAGGCTGATGTATAGTATTTATTGCCCTCAAGTAAATCTTAGATATACAGTAATTAATAGGAAGTAAACGAAAGAAACTAAAGAAAAATCTACAGTACATTACTAAGGGCTACAATGAGAAACCTCAGGTATCAAGGAGAAGAAAAAAAAAAACAACTGCTGGTGGTTGAATGATGCAAATTTTGACATGCATCATTTTTACCGGTTAAAGTTAGGATTTGCGAGGACGAGGCCTACCTCAGATTGTACATGTTATGATTTTATTGCTATGTGTATGCAAATATTAGAATAGAAAATTTCATCTGGTCAGATATTTTTTTTTCTTTACTTAGACTGCCTGATTTTTATATCACATGCTTCGATGAAATCTCCTTTAGAGTGAAATTTCTATATACATTGCCGTGAGGAAAAAGAGCAGCATTCAAAAGGGAAAATTGTTTATAAGGATTTTATGGGTTCAATTTTTTGATAATTTTGAGTTAATTTTGCTTCTTCAATCCAGCATCTCGAATGGCTTTCAGTGTCCGACATGCATCAGCTTCGTCCTCCTGCTGTGATAGAAAACAGACCCGTGGTTCCATCGTGGCAGCAGCAGGGCATCAGAAGGACGCCTTCTCCGAGAGAGAAACATAGCTCTGGCATGGTCGAAAGTAAAGGTCGCTGGTCTATATACAGCGGCAGAGGCTCGATTGCCGAGACCAATGTATCGTCAGGGATGGTATCCATGGAGATAACCCCGAGGCCTTCCATGCTGCTGGAGGAGGCCGAGTCCGAGTTCTCGTCAAGTGACGGCGTAATTCTACCGTTGACCTCGGGGTCGAGGAGGGCAGGAGCGGGTACGGTAACCGCGGCAGCTGCTGCAGGTGAGAGAGAGTTAGAAACCAGATCGGGGCTGAAAATTTAAAAATTGGATTAGTACTTGTCCCAGATGATTTTTACCTTCTGTACCACAATAATCTGTAACATACCAGATTTATACAAGCCATCTCACCCAAGTAGGTCTGTTTTAGTGCCTTGTTTTCTTGTCCACAATTTCAAATTGATCTGCAATGTAATATTGCAATTTTATCAAGTCAGACTTAATTTTGCACAGGAAATTCTTAAATAGTACAATATCGTTAAGTAGAGAAGCTATTTTGTCATAATTTTGGTTTGGAAGTGTGCCTATAAATTGACCATTTGCTCCTTGTTTATCTCATCAAGTCATGTATGGAAAGAATAACTTGTTTATGTATGTTTCCCATTGGGATATCCATGTTGCATGTCCCAGGTAAAATAGATTTCTCTGTGGGTAACAAGGCAATTGCTAATTTTTAGATGGGAGAGTTGGAAATACAAATAAAGGGTAGTCTGGAGGGTAAAACCTCCTAATGAAATGGCACAGTCTGTTTGCCGAAAATGTTTGGAAAATAAGAGGCTTATGTTCCAAAAAGTAAGGGAGAGTAACACCTATAGTCCCAATCACTGATTAATGCTCTTCTGTTTCATTACATTCATTAGTGTTAGCTTTTACTAGTACTGACTGCCAGGGAAGCTGATGACACAGGTTTGATATTGAAGGGGCAGGAGGGGGAGGAGGGGGAGGGGCAACATTCAGTGTCCTTAAGGTGGCACTGTGCCTGTATGAAAAATCACCACCATCCCCGGGGTAACGGACTGCAAAACAAAGAATAGTAAGTACAATGCCTGTCTATGTCGACATGCAAAGCTAGTCCTTGTGAAATCTGTTATTATGTTATCTGTAATCCCATTTAAATCTGTACATACTTCTCTCATGCATATTCATGTATCTCTTTTCCGGTTCTTTCAGGAGGTGGGCCTTCGTCGGACCCTGACTTGTCCGGAATGCCTCCCCATTTGTTAGACTTTCAAAGTTTGCGACCGCTGTTGGAGTTTATGTTACCTTTGTATGGCGTTACAGTGGTAAGTTTATGTATTGAAATGGTATGATTGATCGTATATCTTATGTGTGCGTAGTTGAGTTGTGTGCCACCTCGGCTGTGGAAAATATAGAACTTGTTCCGCCATCTAACTTGTGACTAGTTCCAGTCATTTCTCACTCTCGGCTTCCAAATATTACAATGTACTGATGTAAAATGTTGTTTACTTACGTGAAAAAGTGTTTTTTTTCCCCACTACTTTTCACCATTTTGCAAGTTATCGTGAAGGTGTCAGATGAAATTGTCAATTTGTTTCAAAAATAGTTTGCTACTAAACGCTGCTTTGGTATTTGAAAAGCCACATGTTTACATGTGAAGATATGAACAGTTAAAGAGTAGAGTGCATTATTTCATCTCTGACAACTATAGGCAGTATGTGGAGTGAAGTATTGACTTCATTACAAATTTGGTGCTCATTAAAGCCACAGATTTTTTTGCATATTTCAAAATTCTGTTCATATATGAAATCATTGAAAAAGAGGTGGAAAATAATTTAAAAAATAATAAAGAAAAAGCACAAATAGAAATGTTAAAGATAAGAATCAATTGTAATATCACTACGTAAAACCAAAATGGAATATCTTTGTACAGCAATGAGAAGAATGACAATCAAGTTTGTTAGTTTTACCCTCCAGGGATCGAAACAGAAACTACCACAAAGACTCGACTCTTTAGGAAGACGAACAATGACAACAATGACTTGACTTGTAATGATTCAACTTGACAGTAAAATAGATTGTCTCGTTACAACTCTGATTTATGGTATGTGGTTGGAGTGGACTAGTTTTACTCTCAATTTATTCCAAAAACCAAATTTAATAACATGGAATATCTGGAAAAAAAACTACTTTTTTTTTAAAACATGTGTCTGGAATCTTGTATTTGCATCTAGGACCTGGATGCTGTAAGGAGCACTTCCGATGAGATGGAGCTTGCAGCTCACGTCTCTAGAAAATTCAAATCAACCTTTTTGAAGCAAGAGGAACAGAAAACGTTTCCAACTTATGATAAGCTTGAGGTAAGTCCAAATACTAATGCACTTTACAGATAATATTGAATGTTATTCTATATGAACTTTGGACTTTGGTCTTACAAAATGTTTGTTCAGCTGATGTTATGAGCAGAAATACCCCTGCCCCCCCAATACCCCTGCCCTCACTCTATTACCAAAGTAGGGACAAACCAAATCTACAAGATCTCATTACACTAAAAAAGTCCCAAAAGATGTATACATGTATACCAAGTTTGTGTATGCTTCTTCCTACAGAAGGACACGAAAAGGACAAGAATGAGAATTCACAAGATATAAAATAAGAAACAATAGTATTGAACCAATTTTGTGTAATCTGAAAAAGCCTGATTTTCTAATATGCTATTTCATCTTTGTCATTTTTAAAGGTAACATGTATTAAACACAATCCATTGTTTTCAGAAAATGTGTGAAAGTAAACTCTGAAATGATTTGTGAAGCTTTTTTGTTTGGTGGTCTAAATTTTGGGTTTGCAGTACCACCGTCTATTAATGAATGTTAATATTGTGGAAAGAACATCCTAAAATTATTATTATTATGATTAATATTGCAAGTCTAGATCCCTAATAAAAGTAGAACAACATCTTTTACATTTTCTGTTATTATCTTTTCACGTAATTTGTTTTAAACTTGTTTTTCTTTTTGTTTTTGTCGATAGAGTGGAAATGAATCGTGGGGTGCAGACAATGCTTCTCATTCCCTTCTCAAGGAGTCAAACTGGCTGCCATACATCAAGCTCAAGTAAGAAATGAAAAGTTAAATATTTAAAACTCTATTTATTTCTAATTTCTGATAAGAAGGAAACATCACACGATGACAATAAACAACAACGGTGTCCATAATTACTTCAACATGCAGACTACTGCTTCTGCAAGAATTAGTACACCCTCCAAGTACTAGTTGCCATAGCCTGTAATGGTGTATGTCTGACAAAAACTTCACTGGCTTTCATTCTGTGTGGAATAAACCAATATCTTAATTGAATAGTTTGATATTTACAAAGTCTCAACAAACATGGTAAGAAGAGAGAAATAACAAAAGAAATAGAAGAACTTGTTCACATTGTCCCATGTCTGTGTAATTTGTCTGTGTCTTCGTTGTCTTTGTTGTCTGTTTAATTGTTGCTTGTCTTTGTAATTGTCGCTTGTCTGTGTAGTGGTTTAATGAGCTCACCCACAAGTACATTAGACACAGTTTTTCAATATATTCTCAATCAGAGAGAAAGGAATGTCTTCCCTACTTTAGACACTTGTATTTACTATCTTGGTCATTATTTTCTTGATAATTTTGCTGCATATTAGTAAAATTCTGTTTCAATCTTTTCCCCCTATCCTCCTAGACCAGAGAAAGATGCTGCTCAGGAGAAGATGATGACAAAGTTACGACAAGAAAACAATGTTGATGAATTACTCAGAGCCCAAAGTAAATTCTTTATCGTACAAGATGCATTGGTGAGTAAGGTTGTATCCTTACACAGAATACATCAATCCACAGATTACGCTTTGTAAATTTGTGCAGTGACAATGAATTCCATCTGTGCTTGATTTGAAAAACTTGCCACTGTCAGGCAACTTGACACTTTCATGCATGAAGAATAAAAACTAAATCTATAATGTTTTTATACAGTTATATCATTACTCAACTTAACAAGTGGCTGTTGTAAGCCGCAGACTGTTGTCAGAGAAACCCTTGGTTACTAAGCTGGAAAGTCTCTGGTATTGTCGTAGAAAATGTTTCTCCAAATTTTGTGTTTTTTTCTGTATTGGCTGTTCATTGATTTGCCAGTTAAACATAACATGTGGAATGTGCGAGCTTGGAACTGATGAAAATAGTACAAATTTTGTTGCATTGTGTCAGCAAAGAGGTTACAGAGTGCAAAAGGAACCCATTCTGATATTATCACTATTTATTTGTATAGTATATTATCACTATTGATTAAGGAATCACTATTTCTGTAACAGTGTCAACTTTATATATAATGATATGTGTACTTATAATAACAAGAATATTTATGTTAATAAACAGTGAGGGAAAGAAGAATCTTTTTAAGAATTCTTGTTGAAGTACATTGCTTTATTTTCCTTTCCACTCTTATTTCTGCCAACTTGTTAGTGCAATTTGCCATACAAAAACTGTGAATTACTTCTTTTTGCCTTGATATTGTGTAGTCAGCTTTTTAGTCTGTACCATTTAGTAACGACAACAAATTCTGCCCTGATTCTCATATTCAAAGTTTGATAGGTTAGTCACTTCCGCTCTGATAATTTTGATGGTCCATGTCTGCATTGAGTAAGTGATAGACTCTTTCAGAACTCTATGCATCTGTGGTTACATTGATGAAGAAAATTTGTGTTCTTGAAATCTACTTGGGTTGTTGAAATTATGCCTGTTGCAAAGTTGCAACCAGCTACTCTTAAATAGACCACCTACAACAAAATATCAAGCTTTGTTCCTTCCCACTTCAATGTTTCAAGAATTTTCTCTCATGAATACACTGTCACAGGTTAAATGTTCTTTATATCTTACAGAAAGTTATGGATGCCTTGAAGGAGCATGCAATTGCAGTGCGGGATCCACCACCTGTCCAGGCAGTCTCGGTGACATCTCACAAGACAGCTTTTAACAGTAATGTTATCTGGAGGAAGATATACAGTAATCCAAGTCTCTTCCAAGAGTAAGGACTTATTTTGTTCTATCAATTCACCCTCGATGTTTAGATAAGGACTATCAAATTTCTTTGTCTTTTTTCCTCTGTGTGAGGACAGTCCAGCTTTCAAGATTAGCAAACACATTTCACATGCTATGTAATATGTTTAATCATTAACTTGCTGATGAAGAAGTTAAACAATAACATCAACTTCATTACTACTAAGCCCAAGAAAATACGAAGTTGTATGTAAAAGAAATCTGGCACCTATTTCTGTCCCTTTGTTAGAAGGAATGCAATTAAACAGAAATTTTCACTTGTGTTGTGCATGAGTGAAGTTGCTTCTATCATTGTAACTTAAATCATAATGAAGTTTGGAATGCCAACAAGAGAAAAGGAAATATGAGAAAGGTGTTTGACCAAACGTGTTGAGTAAAGCATTTTTGCTGGGGGAAGTCTTTTCAAAGTTACTACATCTTTTATCTTTTGCATATGTTTAATGAACATAGTTGGTGAAAGGTCACTTCAGGTTATATAACCATATCCCACATGGATTTGTAGTCTTGGTATTTGCAATGATATCTGACCTTTTAGTTGTTTGAATTTAAATGACAAAGTTATTGTGAATATGTTTGTTGATCAGCAAAGTTTGTGATCAGAACCACTGAAGTTTAATTACATAAAGTAATGGAATCTACTAGAAAGTGTTATGACTATTGACTATTAGGAAGTTCTCTTTACCCATTGTAAGCCTGTTAATTAGATATATCTGCAGATTGCAACATTGTAGCATTTCAAATGAAGTACTGATTATAATGTTTTTATTCTTCTCAGTTCCGAGGATGATATGGATGTTGCAGATTTTGAAGACAAAGATGCAGAAAATGTTAATTTCAGTGGGCCCTCCTCCCACAGCAGCAGCGCTTTATCCAGAAACAGGAAACGTGGCGATGAGAGTGGGTTTGATTACGTGAATGCAATGCAGGTGTTGGGGCTAGAAGACGAGGACAGCCCTCAGCAAGACCCTACTATGGTTCAAGGGGGCTTGCTGAGTTTTCTACAGCTCAGGCATCTTCGAATCAGGGATCTACAGAGAACGGTAAAAAGATGCAAAAGGATTTCTGACACAAGCATGGGATCATACTTTTTTTTGATTTACAGCTGATGGCATGTAGCCTAACACAATAGTTCAATGTGTCTTTATAACCTAGTGTTAATTTTGATCATTGTAACCTACTACATATTTAATTATTAGTATTACCATTAATCCTGTTTAGCAGCATCTTTTATCGCTGTCATGTTTTGCACTGTGGATTGCATAGCCACAGCAGATTCATGGACAAGAAAAAGTATATTAAACTTTGTGTTTCGTCATGCCTGTCCATTTGGCCTGATTATTAACTTACTTGTTTTTGTTATTTCTTACACTATCTTGTCTTAAGTGCCCCAAGAATCACAGAGTCATAGATGCATTTTGATTTTGTAAATAGCTGATATTTTATTGTTTAATTTAAACAATCTTTAACTTGAAGAAAGATTCTTTCGGAAAATCAAAGCAGGAAAGAACTTGAAAGCAGTTCTAATTCATCACACAGCTTCATCTATCTATTGCCTTAATATTAAAAAACATATTTGCCTTGAAATAATAAACAAAAACAAAAATAATAATTTTTGTATATGAAAACTGGTTCCTCATTTCTTTTTTCAGTGTCTTAGTGTGCTGAACTACTTCCGCTCGTTGGAGAGAACACTCACCATTAATGATGGTGGATTATCCCTTGAGGGTAAAAATCAGAAGAAAGGAAGGTAAATGTTAAAAATAATGAAAATGGATGTGACAAAGTGATGAGACAATACCAATCTGCAAATGTGCAGCTATATAAAAGCAAGAATTTGCCACAGTTTGTAAGAGAGAACACAACGTTCCTCAAGTGTGAAGCGGTTTCAAGTGAATGGCATCAATTGGTATGGTACATGCAGGAAAAAGTAGTGATGCAGGTGCAGAACTGTCACAAAGCTACTTGAAATGTGGTTGTTATGGAGACTTATTTTAGACAGCCATATTTCAGAGCCTTAGTGTTCTACAGCTTCATATTCTTAAAAAATTATTCCTCATAGGTTAAATGAAAACAGAAATGATCCAAAATAAGCAAAATAGTTTTTTTGTTAGACACAATGTTCCTTGTTTAGTAATTTTTACAATCATAATCTCACCCTATTCACATTTTTCAGCACTAACCATATCTATGGAGGTTTTGAATCTGGTCTTGGAGGTGGAGGATCATTAGGTTACCATGGCTACCTGCATAATACGCCAGCAGACTTCAAGTAAGTTTATTTCATTGCAAGCAACTAACTGGTTCTCGCCTAGGTAATGTGTGAGTTAGTCCAAAAAACAATATTTGCAGGTTCCTATGTCTATTGAACTTCATAATTATAAATGGCATTATTGACAGCATTATGTTTCTCAGAATGGGTATAAAAAAAGAATTGTTCTTGTTTGAAATGTTAAAACATCTTTTAGGATAGTGCAGTTTATATAACAGTTTAAGGTAAAGGTGTATAAGAACACACACTCACAATAATAATAAAACAAAAAACCAACTGCATAACATGTCCAGTAACTAGATGATGCACTGTTTAGTTTTTTTACTATTCAACATTAAATCTCTTGTATTTGCTCTTCATCATCCACAGGCAGTGTGAGTCAGATTTCATGGAATTTTCAGACATCGAAAATCACGACGATTTCTATTCTGTAGATGAGGGTCGCGTTCACGTCCAGGACCTTAGAGGTTACTTTGTCATTTACGATGCAGCAGAGAAAGATTTCAAGTGAGACTTTTGATGACAAATTTACTGTCTTCATTTATCCACAACTATGGGACTCTGTGGCGCTTCAATCAAGGCCGCTTCTAACAATAAACTCATGCCATGCTACTATAACTCATAGCAGCAGCTTGTCAAGTGTCGCAGAACTATATCAGACCGATATGACTACGCCCTCTTTAAAAGAAATTGGCAGTTGGAGAGCCAGTGAACTTTACTAAATACTTTAGATAGATATGCTATGGTTGAATTAATTAGAAAAGTCAAATACTTGATCCTGTTTAATTCCAGGAATCCTTTTATTTCACCATGGTGTACAGTGAAACTGATCTCAAAATGAACACATCATTTCATGTAACAATACTTAAAGTCATTTTGTGGTTTATGGTTTATTCGTTGGAAATTTTCTGTTTAATAGGTAGCCAATAATACCTTTGCAATGAAGGCTTATCAATGAACCCATGTGTCAAATTTAATCAAGCACAGGAAAATTCTATTTGATTTCTTTTAATGCAGTGACTACAGGAACCATGATTCCTTTGACCTATGAGCTGAACTGCCAGGATGATACCCTGATAACCTACTTTTTAACTCTGTCATGGTGTAAACATTTTTGATTAGCATTGCTATTAACCCAGTACACATAAGTAATAGCCAGAATGTAAAATGTATGTGAAATAATATCATTTATGCTAGCCTTGCTTTTGTGTCAAAGCTGTCATTCATATTCTCCTATTTTATGCTGTGGATAATGTCTTGTTTCATGCATTTTGTGTTTTTCTTCAGGCGTTTAAACCAAGACTTGTTACTGGTTGCGACTCATTACATAGAAAAAGATTTGGTCCTGAGGAAGATGAGTGCGAGAACACATCGACAATCGACTAGGAAGAAACAAGTGAGTTTCACAAATGCTCATTTCAAAATAATATCAATTTTGAAGGAACTTTGAAAAATATAGATGTTTGGTCCCATACAAAAGTTTCTGTGTCAGTAAAACAAATACAAAAGATGTTTGAGGTTTGTGAATTTTTATTTAATATTGTGCATTTATTATTCAGGGGTTACTGTGTAACAACATTGTTGTTTTCAGTAACTCCTATCTTAGGGGATATAGGGTCCAAATGACCTGGAGGTCATAATCATTAATCAATTAATTCATTAATATTCATAGAATATTCCATGCAGGTATGGTCTCTTTATTTATTTTGCCCTCCACTCTACTACAGGTACAAGCTGCTGGAGATGTCGACCTGACCAGCTACGGTCACCTTCCTGTTGACAGATTTGCTGTTTTGTTGGATCTTTGGACAAATGAAGCAGCTTTCTTGGAAAATAAGAGACAGGTAAGTGGAATGGGGTGAGTGGAGAAGCAGGGGGGGGGGGTGGGATAGATGGACATGGAGGTAAGTGTGTAGGAGCACTATACTCTGTCTCATGTCAGTTGTAGAGAATTTAAAGGATGTTGAGAGGGTAGCTTGGGAGAGGTGAGGAGAAATAAGGAGTGCATTTCAACTTCCATATTGGTCTCTTTTCATAAAATCAATTGAATATCATATTTTGTTTGGTCAGAACAGAGATTGAGAAGTGGAAATACTTTAGCCATGGATTTTGACATTAAAAGATAACAACAAACTGCTTAAGACAGTACAATACAACATTAGTAGTAGAGCTTTTTATGGCTAGTACTTATTCCACCAATATTTTCATAAAGTTGATTACCAAGTTTCCCATGTTAATTAATTCAAATGATTGTATTTTTGCCCACCTTAAGTTGATAGATGTTTACGTCGAAGCCTACCAACACGTTTTCGACATGCACGAGAGAAGGCTCCTAGCTCAGGTCATCATCAATCTTATGTACCGGCGCCCACGCTATGATTTCAACGGCGATTATTTCATCACCACTTACAAAGCCGAATGCCGAGCGCTCAGACTTCACTGCAAACTGGTGAAATCTATCCTTGACCAGCAGGTGAGTCAAAAAACCTTAAAAATTAGTCATCTAGCTGTTATTGCCATGGAAACGTGCGGCATTTCTATGATGTCTGTAGAGGGCGCTGTCAAATTGGTCCTAGTGTGCATGCTGCGTAGTTTGTTAATTTTACGGAAATGGTTACGAAGAAGCTCACATCAGGAGCTTTTAAGTTGAGATTATTCTGATTCATAGTCAAACTATTTTGTCATTTGAGAAAAAAAACATTGCTGCCTTTGCATAACACGATCTTCTGATAAATAGAGAATGCTGAAATTATCAGACCCATGAAAGCTGATGCAATATGATATATCATACCTGCATGCCTACATACATGCCTACATACCTACATACCTACATATCATACCTACATAAGTACTACATATCATACCTACATACATGCCTACATACATGCCTACAAACCTAAATTTCATACCTATATACCTGACTGCATGCCTACATACCTACACATCATACCTACATTCATGCTTACATACCTACCTATCATACCTGCACGCCTACATACAAGCCTACATACCTACATATATCTACATACATGCCTACGTACCTACATATCATACCTGCATGCCTACATACCATTCATACATGCCTACATACCTACATATCATACCTACATACATGACTACATACATGACTACATACCTGCATAGGCCTACATACCTACATATCATACCTTCATATATGCTTCATCGACTTCAATGGTTTGTAGGTTCTATTTGCGATTTGGCTGCACATGGAGGGGAGTTGTGTGGGGAGACTGGCCCTTTCACTTACCAAATATATTCTATTTCTTATTACTTTTTAGTGTCATCTGGACCCGTGTTAATGTTAAATGGCACATTGTTGCAGATATGTGCCATCTTTTCTGGCACATAGGGAATGGGTTGTTTGAATAGAGAGTTGCTGACGTAATGATGTTACCCATAGTAGATAGCTACCCCCGATCCACAGAACCAATAATTCTTTGGATGGCATAACTTTGCTTCAGTTTTTTTTCTTGCTGTGTAAGTAATTCATGGCACTGTGCTAGGATAAGATAAGTATATCAATGTTGATCAGTGTGAAACACCAGTTACTTGATCTGGGCTAACAGACTTTTATTTGTTTGATGCATTTTGACATTAAATTTTGTCTACATTTATCCTTTCAGATTGAAGATGAAAGAGAGTATATTCACAAGATGGGTCACACCCAGGAGGAAACTGGACTGCCTTATCCAATTATATCAAAACAACCAGTTGCTCTTAACCTCAGCAGGTTAGATATAAATATATATATATTTCTCTCCAAGTTAAGCTTCTGTTCCATAAGCCGTTTATGGATCGTTTCCAAAATTTAAAAACTACCAATGTATTCATAGCCATTACATCACTGGACAGCAAAGAATTGAATTTCTTCATGGTTTGACTATTTTGGGAATAATATTTCTTCACAGGCCTGCATCAGGCATGAGCTTTTTTCACAAATTCGCGGAATATCCGTGATATCTTTTCTACCTCCGAGATTTACACCTCTCAATTTCCGTGAAATTTCTAACAACAGCGTTGTATCATTTGATCCGTCGTTCGCATGTTTTTCATTACCTATGGATATCCAACCTGCAGGGGGACAAAAACTATTATCCTAACACACTGTAATATACGAAAACTGGAGCCTATACTGCAATTTTGGCAAAGTTCCGTGATTTTTTTTTTACCCCAGGCTCATCCCTGCTGCATTGAAACATGTGTACATGTTGGCGTTTCATCCTTCATTATCAAGGGCCAGTAGGATCCCCACAGCCCTTTGTAATGTCTGAATAATACTTCTATACAGGCCTGAATTGAAACGTGCACATGTTGGAGTTTTATCATTGGCCAGTAGGATACCCACAGCCCTTTGTAATGCTCTGAAAAATATTTCTTCACAGGCCTGCATTGAAACATGTGTACATGTTGGAGTTTCATCCTTCGTTATCTTTGGCCAGTAGGATACCCACAGCCCTTCGTAATTCTCTGAACGTAAGTTACAAACTCATTTGAGTACTTCTGTGGTTCTCTAAAGTGGAAATAGGATTTTCAATAGGTCTGCAATATTTTCATTTGTAGATAGATATAGGCCTATCTTCATTTGTACGATTTGTATTAAATACTTGGGGAGTATTTGTCAGTTGATTTAGTGAATGAGGTTGAAAAATGAGAAAATGATCATAATTTCTCAACAGTTACTATGGCTTGTGGTTGGTGTTCTGTAACTGCAAATGCATGAGACAAACTCCAAAATGGGTGAAAAATGAATGGATTTATCTGCAATATTAAAGTCATTTAACTTCAGTGATTAACACACCCTGCTCCTTTAAATATCTCCCCCTCCCCCTCCCCCTCCACCCAGGATCTGGTTTCTGTCCACCAGCCTGCGTCCTCTTCTGCCGTCATTCACATGGAGGTTAAACTTTTGGAAGTTGCCGTCAAGAAATGGTCGCACATGGATCCTCCAGGAAACAGTTTCCCTACTCAGATGCAAAAAGATGTAAGTTTCCATTGTTCACTACATCATCAAATATAATTTTTAAATTTTTAAAGACTTCCAACTCCCTTTTGTTCTTCGTCTTCAAGTTTTCATTTAAATTTTATTAGCTGTATATAAAACCAGGTTTAGGCATTGATTTTATTAAATATTTTCATACAATTTCACAATAACTTTAATGCTGCTATGAAAACTTTTGAAGATGAGAAAGGTTTTGAATGGAAAGGCTGACTTAACCCTTTCAATCTTTAGCGAACCATTTGTAGAAGAAGAACCAGATAATGTGGTCTCAGCTTAATCAGTTGTAGTATTATTGTGAATATTACTCCTTATAAGTATGTTTTTCTCAGAAATTAACATATAGTAATGAAGGGACCAAAGTTGAAGAAACTTTGTCCACATACTCCTTCTTGGATTTAACTTGTAATCTTTATTATTTTATTGATATTTCACCCGCAATTACTTGTTTTAAAAACACTTAAGTACAACACTAATTCATGAAGGCTTTAGTTGTTAGTCGTTTAATAAAGGAATTAGTAAATTATACTTAGTTAATTGTATTTTTTCCTTTTTTATACCGCTAGCTCTTTTCTGATTTATTTGTCGGGAATCCACACTTTGTCTGTGAGATGGGAGATTCATTAGAGACAGCGAGAGAGGTTGCGGCGGGTCGACGTACCCCTAAAGAGAAGCTGGACGATACTCTCAAGATCTGGTCAAAACTGATGGAGGTTAGGAAAAACAATCATACGTTGTAACAATAGTGAAAACTTACAATTTAAAGTAAAGTAATTGCTAATGCCAAGATAAATTCTTTATGTATTTCAGATTCCATTGGTAGGGTGTCTCTTTTAATTACTGGTATGCCTCCTAAATTCTTTTGAGTTTCAATGATAGTTTTGGAAGAGGAGATTTTAGCTCATGTTGTATCCTCTGAAATTTCTATAAAGCCCGATATGATTCCTGAAAGTAAACAATTTTAGCCTCACAGATATTTACCTTATCCTCAAATTCATCTATTCCCCCTATGAAATGACAACATTTGTGGGATTATTTTGTAAGCAGTGTCATACATATTCATTAAGCCTCAGTAAGTAATGTAGCACACTACAGAATGTCAACTTGTATTCTCTTGTACCCAGACAGCGTGGTCAAAGTTCTTTGCTCTTTTTTCTTTAGGTGGTGACAGTTCGACATCGACTCTTGGAGGCTGCTACCGAGAGTGAAATACTGTCAAAGGTAAGACAAATAAACTTTGGACTATTGTCTTGACATATCAGAAAGCTTTGTTTTTTGTGTGTTTACTTTGATTGCATTTTGTCATTTGTATTTTATTATTTTAATTTTAGTTTGATTGACTAAATGTACGGTTTGAGCAATTTTCTGAATTAAATTATATCTTAAATTTAAATGCCTTTCACCATCAAATGATTTATTGTTCAGAGGTGTTTGATATTAACATTGTTGCTCATAAAATACTGAAAATACTTAGCCACTGTACACAAGTTTAGTTATTCATACCTGCCTTTGCATAGCAATTTGCCATTGTGAGTAGCAGTTCTGCTATATACCAGATAATTCCTGAATAAATCCCTCCTCTTTTACCTGTCCCCTACTTTGCTCACTCTCACTCTCACTCTCACCTTCACCCTCACCCTCACCCTAACCCTCACCCTCACCCTCACCCTCTACTGAAATACTATACAGCTCTTATCCCTTCAAACTCCTCTGTTTAAAATTTACGTTTCAAGCTCTTAAGAATTTCACAAGATTATACCTCTTAAACCATTTTGAAACTGTATAATAAAAAAAAAATCCTAAAGTCAGGTTCCATTTTAGTATCAAAAGAGCAAAGAGCCTTTTGCTCTTGTCAAATTTGTTAATAACTGTTTTTCGCCAACAATTTTATGAATATGTAAAAGTAAGTGGGCCTGACATTCCGATCCTAGCAGGATCTTCTTTAGATTTTCAGAGGCTGAATGACAACTTGTCATTTAGCCTCTGAAGAAGATCCTGATAGGATCAAAACGTCAGGCCCACTTACTTTTACACAATCTCTTAACAAAGCAGTTTTGCTAACAGTTTATGGTTTTTCGTCAACAATTTTATGATGCAATATTTCAAATTTTTGATTACAGATTTACAGGAAACAGGCTACAGATATGGGCTTTGATGAGTATCACCTGTTCTTAATGTGTGTCCAGTTTGACTTTGCATCTTTCAAGGAAAATGCAGACCAACCGCCTCCTCTCTTCATCACTGCCTTACAAGAGGATGACCCAAATGTTGACAGGTACACACTAAGTTTCTCCATAATTCACCAGATTATCTGCTGCACTTAGCTTGAAATTAAATCTTGGGGATCTTTATAAATATGATGACAAGTTAATCTTTTGCAAGAAAGTACCATCACAAAAGATAAGACATTATTTGAAATATATTCTTGTCTTGTTCATTATCAATACTCTACTTATTTGATATTATTTGGAAAGTTTGTGGTAAGTGAGTTACTAGTGCCTCATGAATATGCATGAACAGAAGTATCATGTAAACCAACCAATGAGCTTGTTGCAACATTTTGAGGCACAAACTCTCTCAGTTCTCTAAACGCAGGCCAGATGGTTGTAACAAATAAACCGACTGTCCAATTAAATTCACACTCTTTTGATGAGCAATGAAAATAAGCAGTTTTATAGCTCCATTCCAATTTGAGAGTAGCCAGATAAGTGTGTCCAGATTTGCAGTGAACTTTGATCGCATTGTTTTGGGCATCTCGTTGAACTTTATATATTGCTTGTTCTGTTGTGTAAAAACCAAAGTTTGTTGCAAAAACAAAAACTCCTGCAGCCCGAAGAATAATATCAGTTACAATACTTGAGGTAAGTCAACAGGATAGGTATCCATTATTCAGTGTATGAATATACATAATCTGATATTATACAACACCTAATTGTATTCTGGTCATTTGATTGGTCAATTGCTCGTTGATTGCATGCAAAATGTGCTCTATTCCACTCTATGAAATAGAACCATGGGTTATACTTTTTTGGTAGCACTTTTTTCAATGGTAAGAGAGCAGAGAAACCTGTCTGTTCAAAACAATCTGTTGCATGAGTGCATTTTACCCATCTTAATATAATATGTTGTATAAAACAAATATTAAATGGTTTCTATTCGTGCAATAGTGCAAATATTTCATTTGTTGAAAGATGTAATTTGTTCCATTCAACTTGGCTGCGCCTCGTTGAATGGAACATTCCATCTTTCAACTCATGAAATATTTGCACTATTGCACTTATAACCATTCATTATTTGTATATTAACTCACAGCCAGTTGGGAAACTTTCCTAATGCTAATACCTCTCTAAACTGTACTCCAATATAATGCTCTCAAAGCACTGGTATTGTCAGTACAAACAGTTTCTAACCTTGATCTGATAGAAACATGATATTCATACTGCTCGTACTGACAAAACGAGTGCTCTGAAGCTGGACATAACACTACAGAACGGAACAAAATTGTCTCACCTGGGTGTAACTCATGCAACAGGGGTGATGACATGTGCAATCATGATTCAGATACGAAATGAATAATGAAATAAAGTTTTTTTAAGGTTCTTTCTTGGCGTCTCATCCTCACAGGTATGTGTTTGCAAATCTCAACTTGGCCGTACAAGAACTTGATGAAAAAATGGTGGCAGCATTTAACTTTAAGAGCAGAGATGGTGTATTAAAGGTAACTATGCATTGTGATTTGATTAATTGAGAGCATATATTCTTTACATATTTATTGAAGAACCATATCACTTTGCAAGATTGTTTCATTATTGAGGGGGAAGGAGTGGAAAGTAGAGGAAAATGCTTATGATGGAGAGGTTGTGTATATAACCATTTGTCCTTAAGACAATATCTTAACATGATTCTGTTTAATCCTTAGCTATGGTTTTGGTAATTTCACCCTATTAGAAAGAAATGAACTTACTGGTAGCAAAGTTTTGCATCTTTGAATTAAATTTTCAAATACTGTTAAGGTTGTTGCAGAGGTGGTCACCATGTTGTGAACTTAGATTTTATCCAATCTAAGTTATAAAGACACTTTCAACTCTATCTCATGCAGTACTGTTGAATGCCATATCATAAATTGTTCTTGGATGTTACAAACTTGCCAAATGTTGCATACTACACAGTTCAGTTGGACTCATATCCTTCATATGATATCATATGACATTATAAAACCTACCATTGTAGTGTTTATTGCATATCATACAATTCTTTACATATTCATTGTTTTCTTTTGTAGTTGATGAAGGGTCAAGGGTTAGAGACCCTCCAGGTCATCCTAATGACCCAAATCCTTCAGAAGAATGCTTTAGCGTCGGCTATACAGCAGGTCCACGTCTGCTCTGCCGCACCGGGGGATGAGAAAGGAGAAGGGGGCATCAACAAACCCGGGTATGGAACATCTAGCTAGTTTTATAA